>CAKNWW010202445.1:0-10032 GCA_932074435.1 Andricus kollari
AATAGGACTCGCAATGTTCCCAAAAATACATCTCCAAATAGTAGGAACCCACATGTAAATTTTTACCCTTCTTTAGACATTCTAAATTATATTAATAGCAGTGACACTCAGGACAGAATTTTAAGTTTAGTTGCTTTTATAATGATGATAGGACCACGTACTCACGCCATAATTTCCCTTCCACTTCTTTGGTCGCTACCTATGATATCATGCGAAAATGGAATATTAGATTTTCAGGAGCGCCCCATGAAGACTTGGATACCTTCCTAACAAGAATAGATGAAGGAAGTGAAATGGTTCTAGTAGATCATAGGGATTTCTTCTGTTTTCTGCAATTCTTCATGTCAGGAATAGCCGAAAGGTGACATGATTGTTATAAAAATTATTAGTTAACTTTCGACGAGATTTGCAGCAGACTATCGAGATATGCGTAGCGACCCACATTTTCAATGTAAATGGACCCAAGAGATACATAGGCGTACTCAGTGTGACCGCGAACATGTAGCCGAATATTTTACGTGCATGTTAGCTACGCTTCATCGATTATCCCCTAGATTAACGGAAGGAGAGATAGTAGGCTATAATCATCGAAAGTTATTGCTACGTTTACATCTTTCAATTCAGAGGTCTACTATATGAAACTACGCGTAATTCAAAACGAGTAGCGGTAGCAGCGGAGAAAGGTGATAGTGTCGCCAAAACCTTTAGACCACCCTCAGCACCAGAGCGTTCTCTATTGCCCGATTAGGCGTATAACTAGCCAAACTATCCTCGAAAAATTAAATATAAAGATGCGGAATTAGAGTAGGAATAATAGGTCCCCATCGATAGTCTCCATCTGAAAAAAGATAACGAAGCACCACGAACTTACATTTCAAAATTTAGTTGTAATCCCCATAATAACACACAAAACCCTAGTTGTATCCCTAGTCAAAATGCTCACCCTAGTCGAAACTACATTCCACGTCATAACGCAAAAACCAATTCCCATCCTGAAGCTTATAATAAGAGTCAAAAAGATCAAAGTTCCAATCGAGGTTCCAGAAATTTCGATTCCATTACAAACCCATTTTTAACCTTTACAATTAATGTGGGAAGCCCGAGTGATTTCTCTGAGAATGGTCCATTCTGCTGGAATTGTGGTCGAGAAGGCCATCATCACCATAATTGTGACGAACCTAGAGGCATATATTTTTTTGGTTGAAGTAGGAAACACGTGACCTAACTGTCCTGAAGAGCCCTTAAGAATACAAACTTTTGATTTCGTAATCCTTTATTAAGCTGTTCAAAGTTAGGGAGAGTCTTTGCACCTACCACCAGTATAAATAACCTTGATACTTCCAAACTTTCAATAAATTTGAAACCTGATGATATTAGTAGTTCCCAAAATCCTTACCCCCCTTTTAGATAATGAGTTACTTCCCTTAGTTGAACATTTATAGATGTCAGTTCTTTTAAAACCTTTATAGGACCAGAAGGTACGATTCACGCTGAAAAATTAGGATTAAAAATAATTTAGAGTAATAGTTTAGTGCAGGTCGCAAACAATAGCTTAGAAGAAGTCTTTTAGGAAGTTATGGTACCTACTGAAAGACATAAAAAAGGGAGGTTAATTTCCGTATGAGTAATGAAAAGCTTACCAGCTGCCCTACCTCTGCTATCAAATGTCATGAATTTTTTTTAAATGCAAATAGATTTTGTAGATAGGACCTGGAATTTTAAGAAAAACACCATTAGAATATGTACATTTGAAATAGAGGAATAAGAAACTGGGTCAAGGTCTATCGGATGCTTTTCTCAAGGTCATGTTCCAATATTTAAGCAGACCGTCAGTTAGTGGAGTTATCGTCACTCTGCGAAAGTCATGTTGTGTTCACAAAGAACGGCACTTAGTCAAACCTGTATTAATAGTTGCACCTGATGGATACATTCTCGACATTCCAGGACCGTACTTTTCTGACAGCCGCCATAATTATGCTGCTATATTACAATATGAATTCACAATAGACGCCGACAGAAAAAGCAGGTGGTTCCAAGAATACGATATGGTCATTGTTGATAGGGGACACCACCATGCAACAGAAGATGCTAACGAATCATGCCAGTGACAAAGTCTAAGTGTCTCATTGAGGCTAGGAAAGGACACATCAAATCGATTTTCAAATGCTTTGAGCTATAGTTAATAGATACCATCCTTTAATTATCATGGGAGGTGCTGATGAATGCCGTAGAAACACTGGTTGAGGCGGAAAACCTTAAGACAAGGAACGCCCAACAATGGGTTTAATTAGATGCGGGCCATTCATTAGATTTTCCAGTCCTTACAGTTGAATTCTTTAAAAAACTCACAGTTGGGGTTTATCAAGTTGAATTCGCACCTTCTTACGTGTAAGAAAAACTTCAAAGAGATAATGACGAAGAATTCCGCATTGAGATGCTACGAGGGGACAATCGGGCGGGGTACCACAACCAGAATTTATAAGAATCAGAGTTTTTTCTCGACTCCAAACGCGTGTAAGCATCAACTCTAGATTACTTATAGACCGAACGGTGATAATAATATAGACGATGGTATGGCTGACGATGAAGAACTTACTCCTATACAAGGACACTATTGTACATGCCAGTCAGGTGCTCGAACGGTTGGAACTTGTGCACATATAAGCAGTGTATTACGGCTCTTGAGATATGCTCGCAATCAAAAAGAATTCGTTATCCATCACAAAAAGTTATTCAGACCATAAATGATGCCGGGAATCGATTACAAACAAGCGATATTCAGTTACCGGAAGCTGTTAAAGCCTAGCCGCGTATCCTAACTTCATTGGCTAGATATTGACAACATGTTGGTCATGTCTTGAGTTTATTGGCTGGATATTGAATAAGTCTTGTTCATGTCTCGTCTTGATTGGCGAGATATTGCCTATTCCACCTCGGGTCTTGCCTTCATTGGCTAGAATCCACAGCATCCTGGTCATGTCTTGCCATTACTTTATGGATATCGACTAAGTCCTTGACATGTCTTGCCTTAATTGGCTATATATTGACTAAATCTCGCTCATCTCTGGCCTTCATTGGCTAGATATTGACAATATCTTGCTCATGTATTGCCTTGATTAGCCGAATATTGCCTCATTCTAGTTCATTTCTTGCGTTCATCCTTCCTGGTTATATCTTGCCTTCATTGGCTAGATAATGACTAAACCTCACTCATATCTTGCCTTCATTGGCTCGATATTAGCCCATTTGAAATCTTCACTTTAGTCTTGGAAAACTTATCATACTCCTTTGGCAAAAAAAGAAAAGTTTTATAGTAGCCCTGAAAGCCGTTTTAATGTTTACCCAGAATGTCGTTTAATCTTTGCCCAGGAAAGCAGTTAAATAATTATGAGGTTTCTCAACCCACTTAGTGAAATTTGTTCCTTTCCCAGAAGAATAACACAGGACCACAAAATCTAAACGCTTGCAACACGGGCCAGACTAGGTGGGTCTTATATTGACGGGGTCGCTGAATTCGAATCCGTTGTCCGGTTGGTCCCATCAGGTCAGGGTCAAGGTCAGTTCAAGGCCAAACTTACACAATTCATCAATAACCAATAAGGTCAGGGTACGTATAGGTCTTCGGGGTCACTGCACTCGAATCCGTTCTGCGTTTTGTCCCACCAGGCCAGGGTCAAGGTCAATTTTAGGTCAAACCTACAAAATTCACCGCTGACCAAATAAGTGAGGGTACCCATAGGACTTCGGGGTCGCTGAACTCGAATCCGTTGTCCGTTTGGTCCCACCAGGTCAGGGTCAAGGTCATTTCAAGGTCAAACCTACAAAATTCATCGCTGATAAAATAAGTCAGGGTACCGATAGGTTTTAGTGGTCGCTGAATTCAAATCCGTTTTACGTTTGGTCCTATCAGGTCAGCGTCAAGGTTAATTCAAGATCAAACCTACCAAATTAATCACTGACCAAATAAATCAGGGTACTTATAGGTTATCGAGGCTGCTGAATTCGAATCCGTTATCCTTTTGGTCCCATCAGGCCATTGGTTAGCGATGAATTTTGTAAGTTTGATCTTGAACTGACCTTGACCCTGACCTGATGGGACCAAACGGATAACGGAATCGAGTTTAGTGACCACGAAAACCTACAGGTACCCTAACTTATTTTGTTAGCGATTAATTTTGTAGGTTTGACCTTTAATTGACCTTGACCCTGACCTGATGAAAACAAACCCCAAAAACCTATAGGTACCTTGATTTAATTGGTTGGCGATGAATTTTGTCAGTTTGACCTTGAACGGACAACGGATTCGAATTCAGCGACCCCGAAAATATAAGACCCACCTAGTCTGGTACCAAAACTTTAGTCGTTTTCCCCATACCTCAATATTTGTGATTAGTCGTTCGTTCTCCATTACCCCAACTATCCCGTTCTTACGAAAAAGATAACCCATGAAATTAAATTGGTTCTGTTGTTAAATTCCGCGAAATCATGGAGTATGGAAACATTGAAGTGATGAGTTTTTAAATCCATTCGCTGTATTTCGAGGATTAAATTGTAACCTTTTTTGCCGAGATTATTTTTGTGTAAAGAATCGAAATAATATTAAGAAGTCAATCTAAAATTAAATAATAACTTAGTTTATTGTTAATCAGACCTCTGTGCTATCATTCACGGGAAATCAACCTTTAGCAATACGAAACCCCGCCCCAACCTAATTTTCCTACTTTTGATTCGAGCTAATTTGACATCGTTTTTTTGTTAAGTAGACTTTAGGATTTGAAATTAGTATTGATTAAATCAATTCCACGGTACGGTGCCGAAGTTTTATTAGACGCACAGCGGACTAGACCAGCGATGTTCGGATAACGTCTACGGATTCTAATTCTAGTGAAAGTAACATATGATCGGTAAAGTCGAAAGCCCGGAGTAAGTCCAGAAAGGCCAGAAGTAGGGTCGCAAACCAAAAACTTTCATTTCTTTATTTAGGATAGAAAACATTTTATTCTATATATAAAAATATATTTCCAAAAGAATGTTTTCATTGCTATTAGAACTTCGCGCAAACAACTTTTTTTTCGATACGACCTAATATACAATTACTCTAGGATAGTATCGCCTGCTTGGTTCTATTTTTTTATAGCAAAACAATTATTACTAATAATTTATAATAACTAATAAGAGTATTATTGTTAAGGAAGTATTAGTAGAGTTTTTTGCAGCAAATTATTAAAGAAACATTATGTTAGAATAGAATGCCTTAAGTGAACGGAAATTAATTCAGGGCTGTGTTTTCTGAACATATTTAAATATTTCAGAGTACACACAACCGCGATCACACAAATAGATGGGTTAAACCTAATGACACACCTAACGAAAATGAGCGTAAATTTCTGCAGAGGGGTTAGTAATCTCGTATTATTATAAATTGAGAGAAAATACTAACTTGACTTACAACAATCTATCGAGAAATCACTCACAACACAATAATTTTATGATCTTGAAAAATATTGAAGTATATCGCAAAAATAACTTTTTTCGAACTTTCAAACTTCAAGTCATTTCTGCTAATAGAATATATCGTTTCAAAAATCAGTGAAAACATCACAGACATCTATTTCTGTATATAAAAAGAGACTTTTCATATCCTGATTTAAAAACTAAAAAATTTCTTCTTTTGGCCACCCTAGCCAGCAGGGTAAGTTTCGGAATTACTTCAGGCTATTGAATTTAGTAAGGCGAAGGCATCGACTTCATAGTGTGATGCAGATCGCTGAGATCAATTTCCTTGAATGATCCTTGATCTGTCAGTATATCCGAAGAAAATATTGTGATTATTGGGATTGGACGACTTTTATTGCCATCCGAAACTCTGGAAACTTCCTCAATATTTAATTTCTTGGCCTCCATATTTACAGTTTTTCAGATAGCTAGAAAAATATCGGGAAGACTCTCCTGGGGGGACACTGGAAGACCTGAGATGATTAATTCTTTATCACGGTGTGCTTGTTCCAAGCTTAGCAACAGTTTCTCATACAAATGATTGAGACCGTCGAGTTCCTCTCTGCATTCCTTGTAGTCTTTCGGTAGCTGAGATTTAGATATTTACTTGCTGTAGATCTGAGCTCAAACTGGCTAATAAGTTATGAATTTAGAGCTGCTACTTTTTTCAAGTCAGCCGATAGTGCCTGGTAGTTTAAATTCAGCATGTATATCTTCACTGATTTGCAAGACATTGTCTAAAACCTTTATGAGTGTATCGTGTGCTTAATCTTGAGAGAATGTTTAGTAAGACATTAAGAAGTTGATCCAGTTGACGAACTAGTACTGCTCCGAATTTTATTATTCGAGCCGTCATTTGAGGTATCTGCAGCATTATCGGCTTCATCGGAAACTAATAGAAGTTCTCTGACCCGTAAGGAATACCCGGTCCTTGTTACGTCTGCCTCTGAAACGAACTCACAACACGCAATCCGTGATCTTCTGTTTGACTTTATAGAAGTCGCAGAACCTTGCGTGGTATATCCCATTACAAAAGAATTTTGGGAGTTTATTGAACTCTTCATTACAAGACTTGCAATTTCGCACTTTGTCGGGTTCCTGCGCCAATTTGCAATTTTTGGGCATCTTGTACAAAGTGCGCTTCAACAAATCATAGGTATGATACTATCCACTGATACCATTATTGATAGCTGGAAAATATACCTATCCTATTAAAATGATAAAATGAATGTAAAAAGTGCTTTCTTTTCGTTATTAATTAACATCGTTCGTTGTAAAAGAGATTTTGACAGTTTATGCTCAGATTAAGCTGTCAAATAAATTCACAAGAAATTCTTAAAATATTGAGAACGTTATAAAATAAACTTGATTCAAGACTCCCGTATTCAACGAGGTTGACGAGTGCGGTTGTGGAATTCTCATCACAATACATATAAAGTGATAAGGTGATAAACATCGTCAAAAGTAAGAAGGAAAGAAGAAAAAAGGGACCATTATACAACCATGTCTACATCGTTGGAATTGGTTCGAGCTAAAAGTGTACTACTCATTTACTTGTCCCTGAGATTGGCCATGTTTAAACCATCTGTAGAGTGATATATTTACCATATTACAGATCATGACTGCTTATCCATTAAAATCTTAAAGAAAGCTGTTTTTAAACTGACTTCAACATTTTATCATGATCAATGGATAGTGTTTAGGCTCTTCATGAATTTAAGATGTATACATGTAAAGTTTTAAATCGAATACTGATCCTTTGCCGTGCATGCTCACCGCATTTAATGTAATTTAAAATTAAAAAATTAATTTTATATTCATTTGTGATACAAGTGCGCAAAATAGGTGATTGTGTGCGAGTGTGAATTTTGCAGCATAAACCGGAGGCTCGAAGCATGAGTCGGTGGGTAGCGCACGAGCGAAACGTCTGAAAAAATTTATTGAAAACAAATTATTTACAAAAAAAAAGAAAATGTTTTAAAAAAATGTATTGAAAAAAAATTAGGCAAAAAAAATTTATTGAACAAAAAATTATGTAAAAAAAATTGGATAAACAAACTTTTTTGGGACTTATGCCCTATTGCTTTGCCAATTGTAGGCGCTTATGCTCTTTTGTACGACGGACGAAAACGGCTACGAAACCCGAAAAACAAAACTTCAATCATTAAAAGATTGGTTCAAGTTAAATCTAAATTTATTTCAAGAAAATACGAACACCATGTGTTTAAAGTTACCTATGTCAGTGTTTAAAGTCCCTTATCACGAACAAGCGCATGCACAGCTTTTTCACCAGTGCCTAAAGTAAGCCATATTCAAAGTGCGCATGCGTGAACATTCTTTCGCACATAGTCTGCTCGAATAAGGTCCTTTAGGCACCATTTAGAAGCATGGAAACGTGAACTTTTGAGGTAGGTGGTGCAAAAGGGCATTTCTGAAACAGGATCAGCAACAATGTTTGGGTTTTCACTTTTTAAAGCTTGAAATGCGTAAAAATAATGTACAGTTGCCAGATTTTGTTGACAATTTCACTAAATCTGTCATTCGTCGAATCTCAGTGTGTGTAGTGGGAGATGACGGAGAGAAAGAAATAAAAAATTGTTTAGAGGAAGACTTACACAAAACTCATGCCTACTACTCGGCAATTCGTGTCACGCACACGAAAAAAAAAAGAAGAAAATTTGACACTTACCGATAGGCAACCTGCTGTACAGTTCTGTACAGCAGGTCAGCCAGTGACAGAAGGTGGTGGGACACGAGAACTGTCACATAATATTCAACCAATGTCTCAAACGTTTTATCCCAGCAAAACAGAAAGTATTGATACAATTTGAATTGGAAAAAGAAAGGCATACCGCGAATCCCGCTTTGCGACCATCACGCATTGAACCAGTGTATCAATGCGTGTAAATTCGAGAAGACGGTATTTCAATTTCGAATCTCTCTATACATACCAATACGGTGCAAAAGTTTGAAGTCAGCAAATTAACTTCAATACGTCTGCACACAAACGCTCCAACATTGGTCAATGCGTCTGAAATCCTGAGAGTATAATACACACTTTAATTCGCCCCAATTCGTCACGGCTTATTTCAGCAACGGTTGATTCATACAATTTAATTATTAACCGGAAAAAGAACGTATGGGGCATACTCCATTAATTCAAATGCGTCTCAGTTCGTTTAAACGAATCAGAAAACGGGATTCGCGCGCATTTACAAATTTCGATTCGCCCCAATCCGTATCAATTCTTTCTTTCTTTGCTAAGATGATACAAATAATAGTTAAAAACGGAGATCGAAATCAAAATAGATGTCTTTTCGTTAAATTGTATATGTAATTAAATATAAGGTTAAACAACCACCGCAAGGTCGCACTGGGAGCAACGGTTATCTAAAAATGACACACGCTCCCAATAGGACCGCGGTAAATCACACTCATGGCCACGTCTCACAACCGTCAGATGGGTGGTCACAGGACACGACGAAATCACAACGACAGGCCGGCGAAACCCTCGTGTGTTTTGAGGACACGAAGCGACCCAAGGATATTTTTGGCACGCGGGTATAGCTTTAAGGTTACGAACCAGTGATAGTTTTGCACCTCTGTAAACACCTATCACAAGGGCAATTACTTGTACCCAATATTTTGGGTGCATACTTTGCAGCTCCCTTTTAAGATCTTTATGGCTAAACACACATACGGAAATCATAATAGATGGCTTTTCGTTAAAATGTATATGTATGTATATGTATATATAGTTAAAAGTTTGTCATAAGGACAACCGCAGGATTTCGCTGGGAGCAGGTGCTAATCTGAAAAATAGCACGCGCTCCCAGCGAAATCGCGGTAAAATTTCAGCTGTAACCACGTCTCACGACCGTGAGATAGGTGGTTACAGTCTGCGACGGATTCAATACGATGATCCGGCAAAAGTCACGTGCACCCTGAGTAGACGGAGCGATCCAAGGACGACCGCCTTCTGCATTTTCCCCGCAAGTGTCTTGGCATTTTCTTGACACGCAGGTATGCTTTTCAGGCTATTAACCAGTGAAACCTTGTCACCTCCAAGAGCACCGATGATCAAGACGATTAGCTTAACGGAATATTCCGGGTATAGCCGTCGCAATTCCCTTCTAAGTTCTTTATACCTCTCTTTCTTTTCATTCTCCTTGGCTATGATGTTTTTGTCAGCTGGTGCCGAAAATTCGATAACGAACATGGTTCGTTTCTCGAAGTCAAAAGGGACTATGTCAGGCCTCGAGTGCGCAACAGAAACAATTGTCGAGAATATGAAGTTCCAGTATATCCGACACTTCTCATTCTCGACAATTGATTCTATTTCCCTAGGAGCGTTTAGCGGAGCGGTATTTGGGCTGATGCCGTAAGAGTGACAGAGATGGTAATAAAGCACTCTTAGTGCCGCATTGTGCCTTTGGATGTAGGTCGTTCCCGCATGAATTGGACAACCAGATAGTATGTGTCCTAGATGCTCGGGGTGTGCATGACACGCTCTGCAGCTATCATCGGGAATGTCTT
>CAKNWW010202452.1:0-14258 GCA_932074435.1 Andricus kollari
ATTTAAAAAAGTTATTAATGCGGGGGGTTATATTGATCCTTTAGATAAATAGATTCTTCTTAATTGATGTTGTGATTGGCTTCAGGATCCAGAGATAAAAAATGCTTGATTTTTTACAAATCAATCAGATGTTTCGACCCATGTGGCGGTCCTCATTAGTGTTTTATTCTAGAAAAATTATTTTACTATAATGTAAATATTTTTTTGCAAGTTTTTCTGGTAGGGCTATTAATGAATTCTTTTGGTATGGCAAAAATTATAATTTATAATTAACGTAACAAATTCTTGGATTTTAACTATTATATTTGCGGCCTAGAATATACCTAAACTTGCTAACAATTTCTGAGTAATTTATTTACTGGACAATGTGGTGACAATATTTATGAGAATCGAAATTTGATAAATGTGCGTTTTTGAACAGTTTGTTAAGAATATTCCGAACCTCCCTCTTTGTAGGATAATATTTTAATAATGTGGTTTCGCACAAAGTTAACTAGTATGTGTACCAAAGATTTTAGTTCCTAAAAATAACGAGCCGCATTATCTTAATTAAAAGATTATCAAATAAAACATTGAACAGTAAATAAATTAGTCAGAAATTGTTAACAAGTTTAGAGATATGCTAGGCCGCAAATATAATAGTTAAAATCCAAGAATTTGTTACGTTCACATTATACCATGTAAAATCATTTTTCTAGATTAAAACACTGATGAGGACACCCACCTAGGTCGAAACATGTATTTCACTTGTAAAAACATCAAGCAATGTTTATTTGTGGACCCTACAGTCAACCACAACGTCAATTTAAAAGAATATAAACAAATTATATTACAAAATTTTTAAATGTAATCATAATTTCAGAATTGAAGATTTCGAAATATAAAATGTGGTGTAACTATTCTAACAAGTCAACATCTTTAAAATGTAAACTTGAAAGAAAAAGTCTCTAAATTTTGTAGAAAATATTCGCAAATCTGTACAATTGTGTTAACTCCAAATTTCTACAGAGCTCAATACTATTAAGAATGAATACGTTTTTTATTGGTAATCTCTAAGATAAAAAAATTTGGCATAGCAAGGATAAATAAGTTTTATTTATATTATATATTTATTATAATTATTATTGAATAATTTAAAAATTAGATATGAAAAATGAAAGAATCTCAAATACAATTAAAGAGCTAAACATTTCACATTTGAAGCCTTTAAAAGTTTAAAATCAAAATTTGAATTACTGATAATTAAATATTAAATACAATAATATAAAAGACTTTTATTTCATATTTAAATTTATAAAATTAAAAAAGTGATTGTAATAATAAGCTAAGGCCACTCATTGTAGAAAATTGATCTGTCCCTCAATAAATCAATGAATTTACTCAGGAATGTTGAGAAGGTATAATTATTCAATTAATCTAATAAGATATTGAATAAGAGCTGTTTTATGTAAATCTGAGAAATTAAAATGATTGACCTTTCTAACGAAAGGGAAATAAATTCTCCTTATTTATTTTTTGCTGTGAGAAATCAAGAAAAGAGTGATAGTGGTTTGTCGAGCAAGCGTTTAAGGGTTGGGTATCGTATTATAAAAGCAATTAGAGGTTCTCAGATTAGATATAGCACATCGTACATAACAAATATGATAATATACCTCGCTGTAGCCCGAAGGGGTTCTGGTCCTTCGGACGCAAAGGGGGTTTCGGGCTCTGAGGCGGGTTAAACGGTATCATTAATAATCGGGGCTAACTAATCTGTCTGTCGCTATGAGCACCGTCGTTTCACTTCTGGTTTTATTACCAATGTACCTTAGATAATGTTCTCTTTCTCAAACCCATCGACATATTGTCCAAAAGATCTTTCAATCAAATTTTATTGTCTTGCATGAGGCACAAACATCCTCAATATTCTAGAATTATTAAAAAAAATTTAAGAAAGAAAGAAAAAATTTACCATTGTAATTAATTTAGTTCAATTTTTTATTTTAATCAAAACCTGCCCTTCAATGCCATATTTTGAGAGCTTGAGTATGTCATCACTAACAATGACGGTAGCCGAATTCACGCCTACCTTATTTCCGGGAGTTTACTGAATTATTTTAGCACTATTAAGTTATTATTTTAGATGCCGGGATGATTGATTGTCACTCTTTTGTACCATATATTTGCGAAGAGTTATTTGAGGGCGAGATTAAAAGCAGAATTATCCGGAAAGCCTGTTAATGAAATTCTTAGAAATGTTTAAATGATCTTGAGACGATTGTTAATTATTTTTGTTTGCTTTTTGCAGTTGTATGAAATCAACAATGATCCAAGCAGAAAGGAATTCCTGGATGACCTTTTTAGTTTTATGCAGAAAAGAGGTAAGTGGAAGTTCTTCAATCTTTCTAAACATTAAGAAAACAATCGGTAAACTTAAAATTGCCATTATTGGTGATTCTAAAATATTTGTCAGCTTGTTCACTTTACTGTTGGTCGAATAAAATATTTTAATATTCAAGACGAGGAATTCAAACCGTCGAAAGACACGTGTATCCGCGACCCGCATTATATTTCCTGTACACGTGGATTCCTTAACACAGTTTATACGCAACCACGTGGTTAAAAGGTTCGATAATTTCGCGCATCTGCTAGTACTTTAACTTATAAGGAAATAACAAAAGGTAGAAGCGTATTTCCGCTATGAAATTATAATTAATGAAAATTTATTTTGAAATATTTGTTGACGTAGCTGTTGGGTTCGCGGTAACATCTTGGGAAAAATTATGGTTAATTGTCAAAATTGTGTGGCTTACTTCTGATGATTTCGCACGTTTACTTTTCAGTATACATTCAATCATTTCCGCAGCGTTTTATAATAAATTTTGAATAGGTGAATGAGAAGTTCTAATATGTCTAGAATGCAGATAAATGAACCAATATCGATGTCATTTTAAAAATAAATAAGTCTATAAATATCTCATCTGCGTATGAATTAGAGACGGTAAAAATTAGTATATTTACCTTCCAATTATAATATAAGCCATGTTAATGTTTTGCGTATTTTTATTATGCGTCAACCCACGCTGTAGGTAAACAGAAGCTTTTTTGGCAAATATTTCAAATTGAACTTCAAACGACTTTTCAATTTACAGTAGAACTCGTCGGATCGGGACGGACCGGGGCTCCACTTTCGATCACGCAGGTCGCAGAAACAAATCTTAGCTACACCTCCTGGCAGTCACGTATCTTTAATGTTCAGGACTTTAATGTTTGACCGGCCGTTACATTTTTGTACCTACAGCACTGACGTCCATCCGGTGGCGTCTGCAGTGACTCTGTGCGCATGCGCCTACCTATAATGGCTAGAGGAGAGGTTTAAGAGTGGGGACTACAGCCCTCCGCGGATTTCGATGCGACGAGTCCCGATTCGACAGGTCCTACTGTAATCTTTTCTACGTGTAAAGTTAGTTAGACGTACTATAAAATAATTTTGAAAGAAAAAGTTGCTCCTATCAAAAGTGACTTTAGTATAGAGAATCGCCATTTTATTATGAGCAGATATTATAAATTGCATTCATGATCGATTCGATTTTGTATTTCGCTTAGGGGCCGATCGCATTAAGGCCTGAGATGAAGAATACGTTCCGAGTAATATATTGTGCATGCGTCAAAATCAGTCACGTGTACGCCGAGTTTGGATCAATTTAACGATGTTCGATCCGAGCAAGTGGTAAGTTAGTAAGGGACCGGAAACGTCGGCCTCTAATTATAAACATGGCGACTTGTCCATCAATCAACCGCTGGGAGAAGCGTCAGTTTTCAGCTCTTTCTCTCTCTCTCGCTCTTCATTTCTCTCTCTCGAATTTTCGCGCCCGTGACACAGGTCTGAAACCGAATGCTATTATTGTCCCTGCCTTCTTGGCAATAATTACAGACGATTGGATCAACGAATGTGTTTATCTTTCCCTATTCCCTATTCTCGGTGACCGAGGTCTAATCTGATTTACAAAACAATCGTCGGGACACATTCGATTCGAAAAACAGGTCGCTGCTTCGTTCAAGGCTCTACTTACCTCGCAGATTATAATATATACTTCTTATTCTTATAACGCTTAGCAAAAATTGTGACTGGGGTCCTTGGGACCCGGTTTACTCTACTTCTTGAGAATCAATTCATCTGTTTTTTTTTTTTTTTTTTTTTTTTAAATTAAATAAACCAGTTTTATTGAAGAGGCTCTTTTGGTCGGGATAAATGATTTATTTGAACATCAAAAAAGTTATCGTCGTCGAGTATAATGCGATGTTAAGTGGGACTCTATGAGAAGGTATTAACTGCAGCAGCACTTACTCACAAAGCGTTGAGTCAACGAATATATTCGTGGTGCCCCCTGCGGGGTTGGTTATTGTGCCAACGCAGGCCCCACGTATTACAATTCAACACTAACGTGTAACATGCATACATACAAGGCCCAGCAAGGCGGCAATGGAACCTATAAAAGACCATTCATCAACCCCACCTATTAGGCCAGCCACCGCCAATTTGTGTTTGCTATCAGCACCCTTATTGTATCCTCCCCTTCGCAAACATCTTCTTTCCTTTTCACACTTCACGATTCTAATCAAAAATACTAATTAGTATCGCCCTAAATTGAGATTCAGTCCTTATATTTTGGCAGAACTTAGATAAAAACATAAATAATTTATTTTCTATTTGAAATATAAAATGTATTCAATGAATTGAACTCACATGTCTGTGAGATCAGCTTGGAGAGTTATTTACGACTACTGTCATTATATTTAATTATTGTCGCCTAATGTGACATCGCCTGGTGAAATCTGGTAAAATTTTCGACTCGATATCTCAATTCGTGAGGACGCAATTTGTTGAAGAATTCGTAGTTGGAATGTAGCAAAATAATTATTGTCTAATTAAAAAGAAAACTAAAATTTCTTCGATATTGAGCATTTAAAATTAAATATTTTATAATTGAAAGCATTAAACTTTAAAGGAAGGAATTTAAAATTGCGCATATTTGCAAAATTTGTTTAAAGTTGAAATGCAAATGCAAAATAAATTAAAATTTTAATTATTTTTTATTTCATTTATACAGTTTTAAGCTAGACGAATATACAAAATATTTAACTGAAAATATTATTTCATACTATATCTCTAATATATTTTTGTCATTCTTAGAATTTGGTTGCTAGAAGCGCTAATAATACGTTTAATTAAAAGATGGAATTTAAATAAGAAAAAGCTTCTTATAGCTGGCAATAATGTAATGAAAGGCGTACAAGCCTTCGATCGATTCGAATCGATCGCGATCGGCGCGAAGACTCGATCAACTACATGCTTTTATTTATTGACTATATTGCTTGCTCGCACCTCTGAACTGTTTTAAACTCGATGGTTATAAATCTCGAGCCGTTTAATATGCAAATATGGTTCTCTCCTACTTCTCGCACCCCCTTTATGTCTCTCAGTTTATCTCTCTCTCTATCCTGTTTCTTTCACTCAGGCATTTTTATCATCCTAAGAAATTAAAATTTCAAGAATCATATTTTTCAGACGGATTAACTGGAAAAAAATAGTTTCTATTTGCGCTTAACTAGTATCATTTATGCGGCTAGGGTCGACTGGGGCAAACTTTTTTTGTTTTAAATAAACTGATTTTATTCTCGAAATCGTATATACTATAATACTATATAAACATAAATCTTAAAAAATATAGATTGTAAACGAAAAAATATGTAATGATTTGACCATCACTACTTCTAATTTAAAAAAAAAAAACTTATTTCCTAATGAATATGAATAAAGGTTTTACAATGTATAACATGTTAGCGAATCAATTTTTCGATTTATATTTTAATACTAGTTAGTAACAGTAACTAAATAACAGTAAAAAGTGCATAAAGTAACAAAATATATACACCTTGTAGCATCTGTGCAGCACTAGAACTGAAAACACGTGTCCCGTGCAAGCACTTTTCGCTACACACTTGTGAACATGGGTCTCGTGCGTGCCGTCAGCGTACACAAGATATTACGTATACGTAATGCTAAAAACGCGTTAATACAACGACAATAAAGGATGCATATTTCGATTTTCAAAAGACTCAATTAGGCATTTTCACTTCAGTCAGCTAACTTCACTTCGTTAACTGCTGAGGGGAAAACAATGGATCAAATGCATGCGATTTGATCCATTTTTGCCCTATTTTGTTAATATCTTCATAAAAACTAATTTTTTCTATGCAGGTGTAATTGGAAGTTAGTTTCTATTTTTTAATCACTATTCAATTAAATAATAAAATTGCAATAATTATTATTTATTACGAAGATATAACATAAATAAAGTTTTGTTCCATGCATTTGGTCCGTTGTTTTCGCCTCAGCACTTAATAAAGTGAAGATAGCTGGTGGTTAAAGAGAAAATACATAATTAAATTTATATACCCCGTAAAATTATTTATTATTATTTTATTTAATATTTTTAAACTGTTTTCAATTAATTTTATTTTCTCCTTATTTTTCATAAACACTTTATAAGTGAAACGATAAGGCTTTGTAATTTCAAGAAAGATAAGACAATAATTTGTAGCTTCAAGGCGTACGATATATTTAGATATCACTAAATAGAGCATAGAATTTATAAGTCCTGATAAAACGCATAGCGAGTGACTCTAATTGCATTTTTAATAACAAACGTCGAGTAAGTAACTTTTCTTGTTACCGTTTAGTGCAATAAAAATTCTAAGAAAAGAAATAATCTACAAGACTAAAATAGGGCGCAAGTTTTTTTATACCATTTATATTTGTCTGCCAATTGGCAGGTGCGAATATAATTTGTAGCTTGTCAACCAATTTCATCCCTTGAGATATAATGCGATATTGTGATATAACAGAAATAATTCAACGGGTTGCAGGTATTCATTATATATGTGGCTATATGAAAAGATTACCATCTTGACTGGCGACAACCTGTTACCCTCTTTTTCTCCCTGATCTTCTTTCGATTATTAATCATTCTCGAATTTAATGCCTATATAAAGAACAAACATCGGACATGATACTCCACATTATAATGATAGACTGCAAATTTTAATATGCTGTTTTTGAACACGAAACATTTTACTCGACCGAAACGGTTAAGAATTTCAGTGACTTCAAGAAAAAGAGAGAACTTCTTTAGGATAGCTACTGGAGCGAGAAACTCGGAAATGACAGTTTCATTTTTTTACCTGGATTTTAAATTTCGTTAGTTTTAGTACACATTTTTAAACATTCAATTTTTCAATCGGGAACATTAAAAGTTTAAAGGTGTAGAATTTTGAATGCTTCTTTCAAGCATGCTAGTGATTTGCACTGTTTTTCTTATCTTTTCTTCTTTTTTTAATTTTTTCAACAATTGTTGCAAATGCAAAAGATTAAAAGCTTTTGTTCCAAAAATCATTTCAAATTCAAATACTCAAAATTCGACATTTCAAATTGGCAACCTACGGGTATTGTAAAGAGACGAAAGGACAAGTCTTAGAAAAAATACTTGATTATACCTTGAAGAATCACAATGTTATTATGATGATATTACTTCAAAGAGAAAAGACTGCTGAAATTTTTTCAGCAGTTTTTTCAAATAATGATTTAATATGTTTTGAACGACCATAGCCATTATGCAAGATTTATTTAAAAAAAATTATAGATGGTGTAGTCTTAAAGAATCATTATTAATAGTGTGATTCTTCATAATTAAATATTATTTTCCAACACCTGTATTTTCTTCCGTTTAAAAGTTGAACAATTTTAAGTTTAAATCCTTAAATAATGAAAATGAGAGGTTCTAATAGTTTAGTAATTGAATCCTTTATAATTCTACAAAAAAAAAAAAAATTAAAGCATTAACATTTCAGTAATTTTTAGTTTAAAGCGTTCAATATTGCAATTTGTTTAAAACGTTTGGATTGAAAGCCTTCAATAATTTTCGATTGCGTTTAATACTTGGCCAAATTATTAATTCAGAATGATCAAAATCGAATGACTGTGGATTAAAATGTACACAATTGAACAATTTCTGATTGTCGTCCTTCAAATAATTTTAAATGGAAAAAGGTAAAAATTGAATAACTGATTTTGAGCTACTTTAAAATTCTACAAATTTGAATTATTTATTTTTAAATTCTATCGAATTTTGAAGCCCTTGTCTTCAAAATTATTAAACTTAAACAAATTTTCAAATGTGAAATTGTAAAATATTGAACATTTGACTTTAAAATAGTGCCATTTAAGATATGTCAGTTAGGGAATAGTTTTTTTGTAATGTAATTAAAATGGTAAATTGTTCAATTTTGAAGACAAAAATTTGGAAATTTAACTAATCGGGAAAAAATCGGCCGATGATATGACACCTTTTCTTAGATTTGACCAGTCACCCTGTTCTTTTATTTTATTTACATATTACAGAGAAGTGATTTTGAGGTGTGGGAATAGGTTTGAAAAAGAAGTATGAAAGGTCTGGGATGAAATTAGAAGAGGGCGAAGGGACCCTCTAATTTGATATGTTTACACGGACATCATGTCACAACATTTATCGGCGTGTGTTATACATCACTCGAGGAAAATTGAACCAGAGCCCTTCGTGTCTTTGGCAGTCTGCCATCTCATCAGTTATCATGCGAGGCTGCAGTTATTTCGCGACCGAAAGACCATATAGGAAGTCTTGCTCCTTCTCTCTTTATCTTTCTCTTTCGTTTAACTGCACCTCGTTCTCAGCCTAAAAGTTTTCTGCCCCAATAAACAAAAGGCGGAAATTGAAAAGCAAAAAAAATATTGCATGCATAAATATATATTACAAGCAATTCCTATATATATAGTAAAGCGAATAATTAACGGATCATCAAACGAAACCTTGATTTAAGGTGGAATAAATTGTTTACAATATTTAGAAAAAGTCTGTTTCAATTTTACTTTTCGCCAATGAGGTTTCCACCTCTAGAATAACATGCAGATAGGTACACGCGAGACGGCGTTATTGCTCACGCCCGGAAAGTATTTCCATTACCTATTCACAGCAAAGGAGAGACGACGTGATTTGCTGTGTGCACTCCGAAAGCGAAGACTTTTTCTTATTATTCGGTATTTTGTGTTGCAGGCACGTACCATACATATATATCTCACCCGAGTAACTGCACAACGGCACGGCATTTGCAACTACTTTATAAAGTTGACTCCATTTCGCGGCAACGATACCAACGTGCTCGCTAATGCAATTTCGTCTCCGGTAATTTCCTCCCAAATAACTCAGCCCTTTTAAACTTTTTCGAACTTTATGGATTCGACTGGCTTTTTAAGAGACTGTTTAAAACCTAACACGAATATTTTTCGCTATTTAAAAGCCATTTCTCTCATTCCTTTCATTAGGTTTAAGTTAAAAATAATGTTTAAAACTGAAAATAATCGGTCGAAAAGTTTCTTCCTAATTTTATTAATGGCAGGAATAGAAAGAGTTAAGAGAATTAAACCGCGACATAATAGAAACAGACGCTAAGACCTCCATGAGTTATGGTGCGGACGGCTTGTGACGTAACACGCTCATAAAATATCCCTAGCGGTGCATTCGGTGAGTCGAAACGATCTCGGGATATTTCCACGTTAACAACCCTAACACGCGTCAACAATACGGTAGCTCGTAGCACATCCAGAAGTGGAATCGGTGTTGAAGTTTTTACGGATTTATTACGATCAATGAACTGATGTTAGCCTCTCATGAATACTTCCTTTCCATCTTGTCTCTGAAACAAACCTATTCATTCTACTTAATTCATGCACAATTTTGTCAATTCTCTACAGTCTTGTCAACATTTAAGCTTTTACATATTATACGACTTTGATCAAAAATGATTCTGAAACATTTTAGAACTTAAATCATTCAGATGTATTGCATAATTCAAATAATTTCTGATACAAAGAGTCTTAACTACTCTTAAAATTCAATAGAGGTGATGGCTCTCGGCGACGAGGTAGATTGCGGTTTGCACCCTTAGGCGTGTAAGTGAAACATAAATTTATAAACGTTTTACTGATCGACGATGTATGCTAAACCTGTTTTATATCATCAAACATGTCTTGAAGTTTTGATATTGTAGAATTTATATATTGTTTCCAAGAGATAATGATATTTTTCATGGATGTTATATTATATATATATATACATACATACACATAGATTATTGATTTTCGGCTCCTTTGTCTCAGACCCTACCAGAAATTCGATTCCAACCTCAATAACTTCAAATCAAATAATTATGGCCCGATTTCGCAATCGTAGATACAGCTCCAAGCGAGTCGTTTTTGGTCGAACCAAGTCAGTGTTACCAACGTTAATTACGTACCCTTGGAGGGTCTCTAAACTGCGATTTACGCCTTTTTCTGGAAACAATGACACAAAAACTGGGAGCGTAGCACGAGAATGCCCTTCGATGCTCGGTGTGCTTTCTTCCGTATCATCTGCCTGAAACACGCAATCCTTTCCTGGGTTTCGGGAGAATTGGCATTGCCATTGCCACGTAAACGGTAAGGGCACGGCGAGTAAGGACTAAGGAGCCACCATAATCTTGACATAATCTCGGTTTAAGGCCCTCTGAAGTCTAAATATAAAAGCAGCAGGCGTCCACCCAGCCAGTGATCCCGTGGTCCATGGGCCACCGTGGATATAGAATATGCGGCACCATCACGAGAACCAAATTCGCTTTCTCCGCTTCCGAGAATTGGTCTTGACCCTGGTTTACAAGCGATCCGTCAAAGACATCCGTCGCTCACAATGACTTCGACGACTGAACTGGAGACTGGAGATCCGCCCCATCAAGCACGGTCGTCGGTCTGTCGATCGCCAGGGATTTTATTTTATAGCGGTCGCTGGATATTTATGGACTTCTTTCTTTCGCTATCGGCTATCCTTGCCGGAAATCATCTGATGTTCTTCGCAAATTAATGCTCAGCGGATACCAAAATCATCCTAGCTCATTGTTTCTGGTTCAAAGGAACTGATTATGAGTTGAAAGCTCCTAAGTGTCAGCTTTTTTAAAATTGAAACTGGAAGCATTCAATTGGAACTTCATTAAAGGAAAATAAGGGATTCAGCTTTAATAGCTCATCTTTGTGAGGGATATGAACTACTTTGACTACTGGTCAATTATCGGACAGGTACTCATTACGCCATTAAATAAAACCTCGCCAGTTTTCGCGCGCTGCCGTTTCGGGGAAGTTTCGTGATCGAATAAAAAATCCCCGGGCCTGAATTCTTCCCGTCCAGGGCGAACCAATCATCGTCAATTATTCGGAATCCCAGAATAATGATGTGCCCCCGCGATGAGGATGAGGATGGTAATGATGATGATCATGCCCGGCAGCATTCGCAGCCACGCTACGCAAAGATAGCGTTTTCATGCGCGGGGTGTTCTTTCACTCATATTGACTATAATATAATACCAATACCCCCCCCCCCCCCCCCAACGCCAGAGAAGAAAAAGTATAAGATGTAGTCTTGTTTCGGGAGAAAATTTCAGGTAGGAAGTTTGTATTTGTTTTCAAGTCTCGTATCGGGTGGTTTTCCGGTTTCTTAACCGGTATAGTAGCACATATCGGTTACAATGTTGGTGTAGCGGTTCTCGTGCGAAAAGCATTTAACAGAATGACGTGTGCACATTCTAGACCCGCCGACGCCAGGGCGCCCTGTGATCATCCGTTACACACCAGTGACGTAATTGTCGAATTCTTGACTTGCCAAGCTACCAGCCAAACCCTTCATCCCTTCCCAGCTTCTCCTTTCAACCGCTTCGACCTCTTTTCCAGGGTTCTATCCACACTATCTCCGAACCGAGTCAGCGAAAAGCTACTGAACTGTCAGAGGTGAATTAATTATCCAACGTCGACTTGGGAAATATTTGAAATTGCTTCCTTCTTTCGTTCTGCTTTTATTTTGTTAGACTCGACTCCTGAATAATGATCAACCTCCTTCCTAGATCAGATCTTCCTAACTTGCCTTCTGCTTTCTAGAACCTTTATTCACCTTGGAATCTCAGATGATGATATTAACCCGCAAATGTCTATGTATTATTTTTAAAGACTGGATCAGATTATCTGATGACTTGCATGGCCCCATTTAACTTTGTTTCTAGGTAAATCCATGGCCCCATTTAAAGCTGTTTCTATACGTAAATCTATAGTTAGTCGCTCAAGCCTAAAGATTTTTAAAAATATCCTCAGCCTTCGTTTAAGATTAAATATATCTGTATGATGTAAAGCATGCGTGTCCGAGGAATCGTGAATGATTGTGCATGAAAGAGTGACAGGTTTTTCTGGGTGTTTGTTTTAAATTAGAACAACGATCCTTTACCAGCCTCAGCTAGAGACTCTTAATAATGAAATTAGTATCTTCTTGTCTAGAACATTAGTAGGATATACATTTATTTGAGCACACATCACTTTCTTCTAGTGTGGAAAAAAGGCAAAATGTCTAAAAGAAGTAAAGTGTAGAGTCTAGATTATAACTATTAATATATTGTCAAATAATGTACATTAGGGGTTTCGTGAAAACAACCGAATAATTGGAGATGGGTTCGTAACGTGTAACATCGTTACAAACAGCTTTGCTTTTTCAGCGTGGGCTGCCATTATGCAGGTAGTTTTCTCTCGAATGACTTCGTTGAAAAGTGTACCTGGCTGCTTACACCTACCAGAGTGTCTGGACTGGTGACTCGTGCCACGGACCCCATTCACAGCTCCTTTTTTTACTTCATTCATGCTCGTGCCGGCGTCCCTCACTCTCATCCTCCACGTTCTCTACTCTACCAGGATAGAATTCCAACAACAATATGTTGGGTCATCGTGACAATGCATTGTTACAAGAGTGCGACAAAAAATCCCTTGACAAGTCTCGTTTTTGAAACGAGGACTTTATAATGCACTTGAGTATGTGTCGATCATTTGCTACATTTACTATATCGGGTCTGAATCATGCGTGATCCGCAAACAAGTTACTTTATTTTGCTTCTTATCTTTGACACTGAAGAACTTCTGGTATGATCAAAAAGGGAAGAAAAATAGGGAAATGAATGAAGAAAGAAAGTCAGAGGAACAAGTTACGCTTTGCGGCGTCTTAAGGCGTGGGAAGTGAAATACGACTGTAATAGACGGTCGACCGCCACTTCCATCTTGGCGATTTGGTATTGGCGGGGTACTATGTCTCGACTAATTTGCTTATTAATATTTCACAACAACGCCGATCGCTCTGGGGGTTCGTGATATATCGCCAACCTTGCTTCCATCGACTCTTCGTTTCTCTTTCGAGTCACGTTCTTCTCCTGTTCCCTCTTGTCCATTTTCTACGCAACCCGTGCCAAATCCCAAAAGAAGCCGCGAAATCCTTTTTTTCCCTTCTTGACTTTACCTACGGTTTCTGACCCTCCCTCAAGCTCTTCGACAATTTTTACCGTGAGTGTCAACTGTCACACACAGTGCTCCTTATTTCCTGGTCTTCAAACTTTTATCACCCCTGAATTACCATTTCTTAGTCTTGATATTGTTTTTAGCGAAAAGTAATTTTGAAATACCTATAAATGAAGGTGCAGATTATTGCAGACCAAAGTGTGGCCTTGGTTAGTAATAAAATATCTAGGAAAATGACCGCCTGTGTCTTAAAACCACGTTTCCTGAGTTACTCCAGAGCCATTTTGATTACGAATGACCGTCTAAATTTCGTAGCGAGCTAATTCCATTATTAAGGGATTTAATCAAGTTTATTGCATCACGCCGACTTCCTCGGACGCGATTAACGCCATTAAAGTCTAAAGTCGTATCAGCGATCTTACGACCCCTGACGAATTCACATTCTGATTTGGGTCAGTCACATGGGCCACATAAAGCGTTTTCTTCTTTGTATTGACAAAAAAAAGGAAAATATTTTTTTACTCTCAAATCTATAAATCAGTTTGTATAAATTGCTTTTGCATTTATATTACAAAACACTTTTAATTATTTTTAACTCTATGTAGCAAAGTTTCTGGTTATTTAGTAAATGTATAATAAAGATAAAAGTGTTAATTTTCACCTTGTGGATTGATTTTGGTTTGGATTCCTATAACTTTACTGATCGTTTTGCTACTCTTCTTGTTGCTTTCACCAACATTGATTTCTTAATCAAGTCGTTTCTTCGACAAACTGCATTTGCACTTTGCCAAAGAGAATTCGAAACAGACAGCTGTCGGACAGCTGAAGGGAGTGT
>CAKNWW010202455.1:0-10034 GCA_932074435.1 Andricus kollari
TGGAAACCCAAGATGTGCGTGTGTTAAAAACAGCCCTTGTAAAAAGGTATCGCCAAATTCTCAGAAAAATTTGGGCTTCCGAATTATCTGGAAAGAATAAGATCCAGGCGAGCAATATGCTGGCCGCTCCTATACGGCTCTACACATTTGGCGCAGTAAAATGGAACGTCAATGAGTTGAAGCAACTTGACCAAAGCACACGCAAGATCATGACTCAGTTCTAAATAGTGCAGATTCTTTTATGCAACTCGTACATCAACATGAAGCCAACAATGCTACGGCATTTCTATACCGTGCTGCAGATAGGGCCGCAGACGAGCTTGGCGATGGGTCTGTCCAGCATGTTTCTCAAGTCTGCTGGATTGAGGTCGGAGACTGAGGGATTTCTTTTTGCCTGTCAAGACGGCGTTATAGACACCTTAGTTTACCGCGAACGCATAATGAATATACCTGTAGGCGATACTAACTGCCGAGCGTGTAAGCAAGAGCGAGAAACACTTGTGCATGTTCTCAGTGGATGCTTAAAGTATGCACGTTACGGGTACTTTGAGAGACACAATGCGGCTCTAAAAGTGTTATATTACCATCTTAGGAACTTCTATGGTGTTGATCTATTGTCCGTCTTGCCATACACCCAGGGGGAACTCGAGTCCGTTGTGGAGACTAATCAGTGTAAGATCTACTGGAATTTTTCATTTTCCACCACTCAACGTATCAGTGATACGAAGCCTGATATTGTCGTCCAAGATCTGAAGACCAAGGTCATTTACGTGATTGAATTCTCGGCACCAGCCGATGGTAATATCACGGCAAAGGAGGAAGAAAAACGGGCAAAATATCAAGCACTTCTTTTCGAGCTGAGCAGGCTGTACCAAGGCTACAAATTCCATCTTGTAGTTCTCATAATCGGCTGTCTTGGAGGTATGAAAGCTTCATTTCTTAGCCAACTTAACAAGATTCTGGCTTGCCAGCGTCAGGCTCATTCCATCGCAAACCGGATGCAAATGCTGTTCTTCTGGGATCACTTCGTCTGGTCCGTCAACACTGTTCCTCACAACATTCTACAAAGATTGGTAGCTCTAAAAAAGCATCCAGAGGTGAGACTTTCATCTCTAACTGTCCCGTCTGCCGCGTTAGGTCATCCACGGCTCGAGACCTGACTCCAAGGAACAGTGTTGAACGATGTTCTCTCGCGTAAATTTCCCGCTCTTGCTTACCTTCTAGGACAGAAGGAGCAGAAGTGGATGACCTAAACGTTCCAGTTGCGTCGGGATTGGTTGCTTTAAGGAACCATGATCGTAGCTTCCGGAGCCTACAACTTCTCTCAGGTAATATCAAATTTGGAGAGTGTCTCAGGTACTTTTACGGAGAATATTGTTTTAGAAAGCATATACTTCCTAATTCATTTTCCACCGGAAAAGGTACTTGTTCAGTGCTAAAAATATGTGGTGGTTGCTCACATCTGATGAATTCTGAAGAAACAAAAAAAGGTACTAATCATGTATGTGGTTTTTCAGAATGTAGTACATGTAAGAAACTCTGCCCTAATAATCACTTTTGTTTCATGGAACCTCTTGAACTGAAACAAACTAAAGGGAATGTATCGAAGAAAAAAAAAGTAGCTTACATTTTTTACGATTTCGAAACACAGCAGTGTGAAAAAGTCGTAGGAGATGAATCAACCAACATTCATAAACCTAATTTGTGAGTTGCACAGCAGGTATGTGATGAATGTATGGATGATCCGGATCCAAATGTAAGGTGCAAATGGTGTGGTGTGCGCCAATACATCTTCGATATAGATCCTGTCGCTCAGTTTACAGAGTTTGCTATTCGCTATTCGAGGCACTTTGATGAGACAGTGTGTATAGCACATAATTTAGAGATTAAACGGACTTACCTATAAATGAAGCACCTAGAAGCACCTAACAAATTTATTCCAACGCAACACTTCAAGCTAGAAGACGGTAGAACGGTAACTCAAATTATTAATAATCAAGGTTGTTTCATGGCAACGCTGGACCTTCAGGATGCGTACTATTTGGTACCGGTATATAAACCGCAAAAAATATTTGCGTTTTTTCTTTGTGGGCCAAACGTATGAGTTTACGTGCTTACCGTTCGGGCTTTGCACACCGCCTTACGTCTTCACAAAAATTCTAAAAACGATCATGTCATATCTACGAGAACAAGGGTTTTTATGAGTTATTTATTTAGACGATTTGTTATTGTTTTGAACATTTTATACCGAGTACATAGATAACATAACAGTAACCGTATCTAAACTAGAGGAACTGGGATTTGTAATTAATCTTCAAAAAAGTCAAATGGAAAATGATAGTTTAGCTTGCATATTCTAAAAGAAATCAAATAATGACAGAAGTTAATAAATTTCGTCTAAATCAAAACATAAAAATAAGGGAGTTCGCTAGAATTGTAGGTATTTTAGTGTCTTGTTGCCCTGCGGTAAATTATGGTTGGCGTCACACAAAAGCCTGCGAAAGAGAAAATTTTTTAGCATTGTTAAAAAACAATGATAACTATAACGCAAGGTTAATGATAACGAAATCATTACTAGAAGATCTATATTGGTGGAAACGGATAGGTATTTATTCTAATCTTTCATTAAGAAAATTCGAATTTCGATTGGAGATCTTCTCAGATGCCTCCTTATCTGGATAGGGAGCGTTTTATAATAAAAAGAGAGTTCACGGATATTGGAAGAATGAGGAAAAGTCAAATCATATAAACCAATTAGAACTTTGAGCCGCCTTCTTAAACTTGAAGTGCTTCGCGAAGAACCAAAAAAATGTTCAAGTGTTGCTTCACATCAACAACACTACAGCCATTTCATACATAAATAGAATGGGAAGAGTTCAATTTGAAAATTTGAATAATACTACCAGACTTATCTGGAATTGGTGTGAAGAAAGGGAAATTCGGTTTTTTGCGACTTACATTCCATCAGCTATGAGTAAAATAGCGGATGAAGAATCACGTCGCTTAAAACTAAATACCGAAATCAAATTGTCCAATCTTGCCTTCAGAAAAATAGTTAGAGCATTTGGACAGACGAAAATAGATCTTTTTGCAAGCAGAGAGAATGCAAAATGCTCCAAGTATGTTTCTTGGAAGAAAGATCCTGATTCAATAGCTATCGATGCGTTCACAATCTCTTGGGCCGATTATTTCTTTTATGGTTTTCCACCATTCTCAGTAATACTAAAAACTTTGCAAAAAATTAGGGACGATAAAACTGAGGGCATCATAGTGGTACCAAACTGGCCATCGCAGCCATGGTATCCAATATTTAAGGCCGCATAAAATCTCAGACATGGTTCACATTAAAGCAAAATACAATGTTTTGGTCCCCAACAGGAAGGAAGAAATTTTCTTGGAGAAAGTTACCCTGGTGGCTGGTATCTTATCCGGAAGGCGTTCGAATTAAAGGAAACACCGTCGGCTTCAATGGAAATCTCAATTTCATCCTTAACCGACTCTTCCTTCAAGCATATGACTCTTGTCTTAGAAAATGGTGGGTTTTTTGTAAGCAAAGGATCCTGAATCCATTCTTAAGCTCACTTCCAGATATATTGGTTTTCTTATCGGAATTGTTTGACAACGGGGCAGTACGCAGTTCAATAAACTGCTACAGATTAGCGATTACATTGCTTGTTGGATCTGAGATGGCCTCAGATCACAGAATGTTACGATTTTTTAAAGGCCAATATTCTCGCCAATATCGCCACGTTTTTCAAAGGTTTCAATGAAAAAATGGTGTGAACCTCGCTACCTTCCGCGTTGGCGCAAAGTGTCATCATTTTAAAGTGTCGCCAGAACAATTTTTGTGTCTCATGATTATAATATGAGATGGGAATAACAAAGGGCGAAATTGGCGAGAAGTAGGCGTACTATATTTTGATCACTTCAGAAGAGGCGCTTCATACAATTAGGATAGAACTTCACTTACAGGTAAGTTCGGTCAATCTCTAAATTGTATTTGGCGCCTCTTCCTCATGATCAAAATGTTGATGTTTAGCACGAGTTACGGCACTATAGAGTAATGTTCAAAGGTTTATATTGGAAAAAACCTTTATTAACATATTAAACGATTCTCAAAACTACTTTAGCATAAGCATCTGTAGCAGTCAAACTTAAATTGTAGAATTTTAAGAATGTGTTAGAGTTCGCAGTCCAACCTGCTGTTCTACGAATAGTGCATAAATCTATTCCGTTTCTATTCGTCGGAAAAGTCGACGCATGTCGCGTTGAATGTGCTGTAAAGACCTCTGTGTCTATTCCACTGTCGTTAAGAGAATCCTTCACCCAACGGCTAAGGGTTTGTGTCGTAACATCTTTGTAGGGCTTTTTAAAAGATACAAATTTTTTCCTCGTGCGGATAATAGGGCAAGTTTAGGCACGGTTGCTTTCTCTTCGTTCCTGATGTTTTGATGCAATCTGGTATTTTAATCTCAAATCCATCTTTTGTTGTTCTTATGTTGCTTGTTTTAATTTTTGTAAAAGTTTGTATCCTATGTCCTGTTATTAATGCCAGGAGGGTTATAAGTTTTTTCGTTAATTGTTTTAACGAAAGTTCCTCATTTGAGGTTAAGGACACGAAATGAGTAAGTACAATTTGGCAATTTGGGGGTCCCATGTTGAAGCGTATTTGGGTTTCGAGGGACGCAATTTAGAGACGCCTTTAAAAAATCGTAACATTCTGTGATCTGAGGCCATCTCAGATCCAACAAGCAATGAAATCGCTAATCTATAGCAGTTTATTTAACTGCGTGCTGTCCCGTTGTCAAACAATTCCGATAAGAAAACCAATATACCTGTAACTGAGCTGAAGAACGGATTCAGGTTCCTTTGCTTACAAAAAACCCACCATTTTCTAAGACAAGAGTCATCTTGCTTGAAGGAAGTGTTGCTTAAGGATGAAATTGAGATTTCAACATAGTCTTTTGCTTTAATGTGAACCATGTCTGAGATTTTAGGCGGCCTTAAATAGTGGATACCATGGCTGCGATGGCCCGCTTGGTAACACCATGATGCCCTCAGTTTTATCGTCCCTAATTTTTTGCAAGGTTTTTAATATTACTGAGAATGGTGGAAAATCATAAAACAAAAAATTTCCCTTTCTTCATACCAATTCCAGATAAGTCTTGTGATATTATTCAAATTTTCAAATTGAACTCCACCCATTCTATTTATGTATGAGATGGCTGTAGTGTTGTTGATGTGAAGCTACACTTGACATTTTTTTTGGTTCTTCGCGAAGCACTTTAAGCTTAAGAAAGCGGCTTTTCCTTTTGACTTTTTTTTTACTTTTCTTCATTCTTCTAATATCCGTGTACTCTCTTTTTATTACAAAACGCTCCCTATCCAGATAAGTAGGCATCTGAGAAGATCTCCAATTGATATTCGAATTTTGTTAATGGATGATTAGAATAAATACCTATCCGTTTCCACCAATGTAAATCTTCAAGTACTGATTTCGTTATCATTAACCTTGCGTTATAGTTATCATTGTTTTTCATCAATGCTAAAAATTTTTCTCTTTTCCCTTATTTTTATGTTTTGATTTAGACGAAATTTATTAACTTCTGTTATTAATTGATTTCTTTTAGAATCCGGAAGCTGAACTATCATTTCCTTTGAGTCGTAAATAAATCCCAAGTATTTACAAGTTTGAGCTGGAGTTCTCGTAGATATGACATTACCGGTTTTAGAATTTTTGTGAAGACGTAAGGCGCTGTGCAAAGCCCGAACGGTAAGCACGTAAACTCATAAGTTTGGCCCACAAAGAAAAGACGCAAATATTTACGTTGCGGTTTATATACCGGTACCAAATAGTACGCATTCTGAAGGTTCAGCGTTGCCATGAAACAACCTTGATTAATAACACAGGACCACAAAATCTGAACCCTTGCAACACGGACCACACTAGGTGGGTCTTATATTCTGGGGCTCGCTGAATTCGAATCCGTTGTCCGTTTGGTCCCATCAGGTCAGGGTTAATATCAGTTCAAGGTCAAACTAACAAAATTCATCGCCAGCCAAGCAAGTCAAGGTACCTATAGGTTTTCGGGGTCGCTGAATTCAAATCCTTTGTAAGTTTGGTCTCATCAGGTCGGGGTCAAGGTCAATTGACGGTCAAACCAAATGGACAACGGATTTAAATTCAGCGACCCCGAAAACCTATAGTTACCTTGACTTAATTTGTTAACGATGAATTTTGTAAGTTTGACCTGGAACTGACCTTGACCCTGACCTGATGGGATCAAACGGATAACGGATTAGAATTCAGCGATCTAGAAAACCTATTATTACCCTGATTCATTTGATAAGTGATTAACTTTGTGGGTTTGACCTTGAAATAACCTTGTCCCTGATCTGATAGGACCAAACGGACAACTGATTTAATTTCAGCGACCCCCATAACCTATAGGTGCCGCGACCTAATTGGTTAGCGAAGAGATTTGTAAGTTTGACCTTGAACTGACCTTGTCCACGGATTCGTATTCAGCAACCCCGAAAACCTACAGGTACCCTGACTTATTTGGTCAGCAATGAATTTTGTAGGTTTGACCTTGAATTGACCTTGACCCTGACCTGATGGGACCAAACGGACAACGAATTCGAGTTCAGCGAGCCCAAAAACCTGTAGGTGCCCTGACCTAATTGGTTAGCGACGAATTTTATAAGTTTGACCTTGAACTGACCTTGAACCTAACCTGATGGGACCAACCGGACAACGAATTCGAATTCAGCGACCCCGAAAATATAAGACCCACCTAGTCTGTTTAAGTGATTTTAGGTTGAGAATTAATCTAAACGAACCATCCGGTTTTGGTCTTGAAAAAATATCAAAGATAAACTGGTGTTTTTCTGTATTGCATTCAACAATGGCACCTTTTTTCAGGAGTTTCTCAAGCAACTGAGAAACTTGAGGTGTTTCCTCTGATGTCCAATCTCTTGTACAGGGTAATGAAGTTTGAAATGGTAGAGATTCAAAAGGAATTTTACAACCCTCGTTCCATGACAGTATAGTAGGATCTGATGTGATTTCCTTCCATTTAGACGTTTCCGAGGGGGTTCGGGTTCCTTCTGCTGATATGGACTGTATTTGTAATATGGCTTCTGATTCCGATTTTTCTTCGGTGTTCGGTAGTTCTGTTTCTGCCCGCCCGACATCCCTGCACGAGTGCGGGGCGGGGCTTTCTGGGTTTTTGGCTGCTTGTTTACCTGGTTTCGAGTTTGGCTCCTTGATTCCTTTGCCGAATTTTTTAATGCCTTCGCCGTCTTCAGGGCTTCGTCAAGTTTTTCGCGGAAAAGGAAGCTACCAATATCTGTTGATTGTAGTGTATCTTTAAGGGATACGTTGACATTCGCCAAGACCAAAATTCTACGGACAACAGATTCGTCATGATGTAGATCAGCGAGTAGTTTGCTTGCATCGCTTAGGTACTCTATTTGCTGTAATTCTTCTGCAGATCTTTCTTTTCTGTCAGATAACAGTGATAGGGCCTTGCCAATGGCTGTCAGAGAAGCTGCTATTTTCTCTTGCTTCATGACTATTCGTCCATCCCTTTTCACAATGGCATCTTTATCCTTAGAAGCTACCTTTATTTCCGCATTTAATTTGGGAGGATCAATCAACTGACAATTTTACGGAGGCGGATGCTTTTTGATCAACTCCTTCTGATTTTCAGACGGTAGGCCTTGTTTGATGATGTCCTCCCAATGAACAACAAAGTCTGCATGCATATCAGAGCCTAAGGACCTCTCCTCGTGGATTCGACTTCCAATCACCTTCAGCACATCCTCATCGAGATGATTCTCTGGAATTGATTTGGATTGTGGTTTACGATCAGTCTTCTGCGAATCCCGCTGACCTTCAGACGCGTTTGATTCATCTGAGTCTTGATCAGCTGAAATATAAAAACCATAAACTGATGACCAAATTCCATGTCTGTTTGAAAATTAATTCTGTACTAGCAGAAAAAAAACATTCAGGTAAGAGCCTGTGATGTGTTTTTAAGTTAGCATCTACCATGTCTATATTGTAGTTTGTTATAACTATGATGCGCTTTCAGGTTAGGGCCTGCAAAGCAAAATTTTGCAATGCTGCCTAACAAAAGCAGCGTGCCACGGATTTTCTTCTTGTGCTCTGACTTCATTGTTTTATTTTTGAAACTTAAAGTTTCTGAATAAAAGATTGGAGTCTTTTATGCAGTAGTAGGTTAGAGCCTACTTTGCGGTTATAGGTAAGAGCCTATTATTCGCTTGTAGGTTAGAGCCTACGAAGCGAGATTTGACAACACTGTCAAACAATGATAGAGACTTATCAAAATTACTTCTCCGCTCTTGTAATTCAAGTCCTGCCAGGAGTTATTAGAGTAACCAGGCGGTCTGTCACATAATAAATGTACTTACAGCTCTGCGATGATGAGGAATCTGATGAGCTGTTTGAGGAAGGAACCCTCCGACGCTTTTGACGTTTTGATCGTTTTTTCCGATCTCGCTTCTTATTCTTCCGACTCTTATTTTTCATTTTCTCGACCAGTTTTCTCAAATAATCCTCTTCGTCTGTCGAACTGGATGAACTCGATGATGTCGATGAGCTTTTTCTTCTTCTTTTTCCCATGATGAGATGAGTGAAAATCGTTTCCGATGTAGCTTGATCGGCACGAAGTGAAACAATGACACTTTGCGCTAACTCGGAAAGTAGCGAGGTTCACACCATTTTTTCATTGAAAACTTTGAAAAACGTGGCGATATTGGCGAGAAGTAGGCGTACTACATTTTGATCATGGGGAAGAGGCGCCAAATACAATTCGAAGGGGTTAGATGCTCAGTTCATTCTCAGTCATTTGATTAAAATTCGAGGATCTAATAACCCACCAAAACATATTTTAAACGTTTCTAGTATTATATTAATGACTGTAAATAAAACGCGATTTGTCGATAGTTTAAATTACTTACATATGCCCTTAAGTGCTATGCCAGCTGTCTTTGGATTAGAGGAGGCAAAGAAAGGTACTTTTCCGCACCTTTTTAACACACCGCAAAATCAGACATACATAGGTAAATTACGCGCTGCAGATTATTACTGCCCTGAGGCAATGTCCTTAGAGAACCGCAAAGAATTTAACAAGTGGTATGAAGAATGCATTAAAACAAATTTTATTTTTAATTTTAAAAATGAAATAAGAAGTTATTGTATTAATAACGTTGACATTCTTCGTAAGGCTTGTCTAGCTTTTCGGTTACTATTTATTGCAGTAGCAGATGTTGATCCCTTTATTGACAGCTGCACCATAGCATCAGCCTGATCCGTACTATTTAGTAAAAATGATTTAAAACCCGATTTAATAGGAGTTTTACCGAATGGGGACTACAGACTTGCTAATAAACAGTCGAAGAAGGCTGTCGAATGGCTTTTATCTGTAGAGCATGAGCTAGAGCTAGAAATAATACATGCAGTTATCTAGAATTTCGATTATCTGAAGGGGTATTAGTCGACGGTTATTATGATGATGGGTTTGGCAATAAAAATGTGTATCCATTTCACGGATGTTATTGGCATGGTTGTCCTCGTTGTAATAATTCGAATAGAAATAAAAAAATAGGAGTAGGGAAAAACTCGGAAAGCATGAACGACCACATTGAGCGAACACGTGCCCAAACTCAACGACTTCGAGGAATCGGATACAAAGGCATTGAGATGTGGGAGTGTGATTTTCATAGGTTAAAAGCTCAAGAACTTGAATTGGAAGAGTTTTTAAAAGATCATCCTAATTAATGCTAAGTGCTTTAAACCTTCGAGATGCTTTTTACGGAGAAAGAACAGGTAATACATTTTCCTACTATAGCGTGAGAGGTAATGTGGAGGATTTCTTTACATGTCGTGTATTACCGCCTACAGATAAGTATTTACCTGTCCTTCCTGTCCGTATGCACGGAAAACTCATGTTTCGCTTGTGTTATACCTGCTGCAAATTACAATTACAGCAAGACTGCCCACATGT
>CAKNWW010202460.1:0-10292 GCA_932074435.1 Andricus kollari
ACATACGAGTGCACACAGGCATCGCGCGTTTGCGCAAGCGTGTGTGCGAGCCACGTACAGGCGAACCTACTTTCCAGTTCCCAGATTTGTCGGGCTCTGAGAATCTTTTCCCAATCACTCGTAATATTTTTGTAATTACTCACGTGAAAAAAAGTGATAAACCGTTTTAGAACTTTCAAATCGAGTTCATCAATTCTTTCTCAAAGCTCGCAGATTATTTACGAACATACACCAATATTCGTGCATTTTTCTCATTTCCGAGACCTAGCTACTGGTCCGTAAGTTTTTTATGGATAAATGTTTCCGTGTAAGTAAAGTTTGCAAATGTCAAGTCAAGCAAACTTTAAAATATGTAATTTTAATGATTCCCTCAAAATCGGTTATAGAATGACAAATTTTTGTGAATCTTGCTAAGTAAAAAATATATTATTTACTCGAAAGTGCGGTAAAGTTTAAAATGAATTCTAGAGAAAAATTTATTTTAAATATGTTATTATTTCCTCCACATTGTATGAAAGTTTATCCGTTGTGGAAGCGATTTTCATTTTTGCTATGTTAGACTTTATTCAACAGTTCAGTAAACCGAAAGTCGAGTCGCAGTCGCCCGGCATCTCTCACCACCTCCCTAATCTTGCAAGATCGTATACAAGTATTAAGCATCACGAAGATATTCACAATTTTTACATTCTCATCTCAATGAGAAGGTATTGGTTTTATGTGAAAAATGACTTACGCGGATTCAATCAAATGTCGACGTTTTGAGGCCCCCTGAGTCTGTAGTATCGTGTAGGCACGATAACTTTCGAAAGATTGATGGGATTGGATTGTGCTTTGGCACACTTTTTTAAGGCCTCAAAAAGACAAACAATTTAGCCTTATGACATTTTTTTAATAAAAAGAAAATTATGAGAGTCATAGCATTTTCAAAATCCAAAAAAAAAAAAAAAAACGAAAATTAACATTTTAAGCCGATCAGCGCGCGTTCTACAGTTCACTTATTCTACACCTCCTATACACGCTTATTCTAATTTTCGCAGTTTCGTAATCTCCCAACGGTCCCTGTACGTGCTGTACGGCCACGCCCGCATCAGTGGGTGACCAATTAAAAAAAAGAGGCCCGAAGAGCGGGAAGCCTTGAATTGAGTAATTTGAAAGGTCGTCATCGGAATGCTGACAACCATTTTCGAGAAAATATTCTAAACGAAAAAGTCATAAAACAAATAGTAATATTTCTCAAGTGTAGAATGGATTTTATCAGCCAGATTCCATTCTTTTGTTGATTCACGACTTTTCAGTGTCACGAAATACAAGCAACTTTCCGAACTTTGCGGTTAGGGTGTCACTAACCTCAAATTTCGGACAGTTGCTTGTATTTCGTGAAAATGAAAGGTCTTCAATCGATAAAAGGATGAAGAAACAGAATTATGCAAATGCATTCTACACTTAAAAAGATTACTATGCAGACCTTTATAACCTACCTTCACGTTTCGGAGATTTCCTCCAAAAAGTCGTATACAGTTTCAGTACCATGTACTAACCTTCCTGCCGGCTGGCATTTCCACCCATCGACGTCATGCCACAAAACTCACTATTCCGCGAAATATTTGCGTCGTTTTTTGATTCAATAATATTGATTCTTAGTTGGCAAATTGTCGTACGCCAACAAAAACACGAATGCATGCATACAGACTAACGGCCCGCGACTTTTTCAACTGCGCAATAAGCCGGGTATCCAGTCGCCTGAACCGTTTCCATAATATTGCGCAATGATTGTACTCGACACATTACTCGCGAACTCGACCCTTCCGAGGCGAGAGTCGCAACCATCCCTCAGCCTACGCGCTGAGATACTGCGTGGGCCAGCAGTTCTAGGAATGTTGAGTGTATTTATTTGTATTATTATTGATAACAAATCTCCCGCGCTTTTCAGTTGAAAAAGTTGCATACAGGCGACCCATCGATATAAGAACGGGGCAGCCAATGAGCGCCGTCGATAAAAATAAACTGTCGAATCGCGGTAGAGGTGGGGGCCCCTCCAGTCTTAAAATAACAGAACGCATACGTTTTTAGGCCAGTAGAATAAAAGAAAGTTGACTGTAATAAAAAATCAAAAACTCCATTTTGTTGTCAAACTGTGCAAGATACAAAAAAAAAGGAAGAGAAAAAAATCGTGCACCTAACAAAGATCTACAAATTTGTTATTAATCACTTTTTGATAGGATGCGTAGTTTTTGTCTTATTTGTGAAAAACAACATGAAAAATAAAAAATTAAATTTTTGGACAAACGACACAAGCTATGAGAAAAAAATGAATAGACTGAAGTTGCTCATCCAAACAAGGGCTTCACATTTTTTATTAACAATTTTTCGGTAGGACGCTTAGTTTTTGTTTTAATCGTAAAAAATAACATTAAAAATAAAAAAAATTATGTTTCGAAAGACGACACAAAGAAGGAAAAAAAATAATAGGTAAACGTGTTCACTCAAAGAGGATCTACAAATTTGTTATTTATAATTTTTAGAACGGTCGACTATTTTTTTTTTTTCAATGTAAAAAAATAAGAATAAAAATAAAAAAATTAAATTTTTGGAAAAACGACACAAGAGACGAAAAAAAATGAAAAGACAAAAGCTGTTTAACCAAAAAAAAAAAATTTATTATAAACACTTTTTATAAAAATGCATAAAAAATTAGAAATTTAATTTTTGGAAAAAGGAAACAAGCTACAATAACTTTCTATTTAACAACATTTTTCCGCTGAATTATATCCACAAATTTCCTTTGAACCACTTTATACTGGTATGCCTATTTTCAGTTTAAATCATGAAAAATAACGTTGAAAGTAAACAAATAAAATTTATGGAGAAATGATAGAAGTTGCAATAAAATGTATAATAACAACATTTTTTGTATAGGATGCACACTTTTTTATAGCCATAAAAACAAGACAATGAAAATAGGTATGTTACAATACCAATGCATATTATGAATTGTGATAATATACATTTATTGAAATGATAGATTTTTCAGGGTAGCTGAGAATAAAACTTAGTGCAAAATAAGGAGCAAATATTGAAGCAATCATTAAAAATAAAGTGTATCAATTATTTTGCAAAATCTGAATAAACAGTACCAGCTTGAGATACAGAAGTAAATATGATATACATTTGATATAATAGTGTTGAACATAATGTAGAAAATTTCAAATTTTGGTAAATCATCCTCCATATATTAATAATCGTAGTAAGTAGTCAAACGGCCAATTGGGGGTAAATAATAAACATCAGTTTATAGTGTTACGACGTTTCGCCAGATTGGTTTTCTGGCCTCATCAGGCTGAAGAGATTTGTTTAATTAAAAATAAAATTCACATTAAAAACCAAACACTTTTTTTACATCACAGCGGTATCAAATAACACTAAATTTAAAATTGATAATTACCAATGTGGTCCCGAAATTTTCAATTAGTCATATGCCAAATTGCCATATAAGTCGTATGTTAGTTAAGGACGACACAACGGAGACTAAGTGAGCGATAATAAATACAAGTGGTATATAATCTATTGTACATTTCAGTGTGTGCGTGAATACATATGTGTCAAAGAATCTGAATGTGTAGGTAAATGAAATATTATTCATTAAATTTTTGCAGAATAGGGAAGTATCGGAAATTTAACGCATGAATGTCCTCTTTTTTATTTATACTACTCGGGTTACTCTTAATATGAATCATCTCAGAAATAAGACGTTTTTTATAGTCAGACTCAAAATCTAATATTTTTGCGTTATTCCAATCATGGTTAAATTTATTCTGATGTAAATTAATTACAGATTCTTCTTTCCCATATTTTTCATGCTCATTTATGCGAGTTTTTAGCGATCTCTTAGTTTCGCCTACGTAAGAAGCATCACAATTTTTACAAGTGAGTTTACAAAGTAAATTTGTACAATCCCATTTTTCAGAAACATCCTTAAAAAAGTTTAATAATCGAGTTTAGAGAAGATTACAAAGTAGGTAAAGTAGTTATGTTAGCTTCCTTAAGATTAGAAGATAATTTATAAAAAATGTTCGGTATGTAAGGAAGACTAACTTTAGGTTGTTGTAAAAAATTCTTGTTACCTGAATTATGCTTTTCTTTATTAGTACGTAAAAATTTGATTGTATTCATACGAGTTTTAATATGTTTTTGAATGAACGTGATAGGATAATCATTTTTAAGTAGTATTTGAGTAATAATTTTAAGATTGTGAAAATAGAATCGTTTATGGGACAAATGTATGGCCCTGTCAACCAAATTAAACACAATATTCCTTTTCATATTAGTTGGATGACCTGAAAAGTAGTTGATAGTTCTACTTGATGAAGAGGAACTAAGAGAACTATAAGAGATCGCTAAAAACTCGCATAAATGAGCATGAAAAATAGGGGAAAGGAGAATCTGTAATTAATTTACATCAGAATAAATTTAACCATGATTGGAATAACGCAAAAATATTAGATTTTGAGTCTGACTATAAAAAACGTCTAATTTCTGAGATGATTCATATTAAGAGTAACCCGAGTAGTATAAATAAAAAAGAGGACATTCATGCGTTAAATTTCCGATACTTCCCTATTCTGCAAAAATTTAAGGAATAATATTTCATTTACCTACACATTCAGATTCTTTGACACATATGTATTCACACACACACTGAAATGTACGATACATTATATACCACTTGTATTTATTATCGCTCACTTAGTCTCCGTTGTGTCGTCCTTAACTAACATACGACTTATGCCAATTTGGCATATGACTAATTATAAATTTCGGGACCATATTGGTAATTATCAATTTTAAATTCAGTGTTATTTGATACCGGTGTAATGTAAAAAAGTGTTTTGTTTTTAATGTGAATTTTATTTTTAATAAAATGAATTTTTTTAGCCTAATAAGGCCAGAAAATCCAATCTGGCGAAACATCGTAACACTATAAACTGATGTTTATTATTTACCTCCAATTGGCCGTTTGACTACTTACTACGATTCTAATGTAGAAAAGTTCAGATTTTGGACAAAATCGAATGCGAAACACGAGATACGTGATGAGAATATGTTCGTTAACGCCAAAGGAGCTTTAACAAAAGAGAATTCACAATCACCAAATTACAGTTGTCGATGATTTGACCTCGCGTAGCGCGAGGTCAATACATCATCGAGCGCGAAGCGCGAGAACCAACAGCGGGCAGATTTTTCAAATTATGAATAAGGTGTTAAATGTTCAACCTATTTTTAGTCCTCGTTGGCATTAAGTATTTAATAATAAATATTAGTTTTACAATTGCAAAATAAAATTAGAGTTTATTTAAGAAGGTTATTACAAAGTTGATTAACGTGAATCGAAGTGACGCCCCTGGCGTAAACCTTAGTGATGCCATTTCAGTGCTTTTTGCTATGTTAGTGGTTTCCATACTAAATTTCTAGTTTTTCTCTTTCATTTGGTGGGATGAAAAAATTATATTTTAATGAGAATAAAAAAGGTTTTATCCAAAAAAATAATCCTATTCCGAGAAAATCAAAATTGAAGTCTGCAGCGGCATCACAAAAAAAGAAAGTCTATATTTTTGTTATTGCATGATACAAATTTAAAAAAAAAATCAATACTAGTAGGTTAAAAAAATTAATACTCCGTTAAAATTTGAACTAAATTTGAACTTATATTTTATTGTATTTTGTTTTTAAATTATTGTGTCAATAAATGAGATTTCGAAAAAATCTTTCCACAGCAACTCTTACTATAGTGTAATTTTGCAAAATTTTGTAATGCTAACAGAAAATAATAAAAAATGAATTTTTTTGTGAGATGTGCATGGAAATGGGAAAAAAGTTGGACTATCATAGAGGTTATGTTTGAAAACACGCAAAATCGGTTTTGCATGTATGTATTTGCTATCATCATCTGTTTCATTTGTAAAGCAATGTAAGTTCCAGATTGGAATATCATTTCTAAGATTTACGTTTGATTTGTTTAACATTACAATAATTTATTTTGCATTAAAATAAAAGAAAATAGTTGAAGTTGCTTTTGTAAATTTGAACTCCGCGGTATGTCGAGATCGTGCTAGCTAAAACCGCTAAAACGATGTGATGTGACGCGGTGATTGGTGAATCTCGCCGTTTACGGCCGCTTCATACCACGAAATTCAAATGTATAAAAACAAAGTATTGCTCATAATCGTATTCCAATTAAATGTTTATAATTTGAAAGGAACCATATAATTTACTACATTTTAGGAGTAATGCGGATTTCGTGAATTCCAATTCTGTTGTGAAGTTGCATAAACTTTATTTTCAATAAAATTCGAAATGTTTGAACATTGTATAAATTCCTGAAAATAATCCAAGAATCTTACGATAAAATTTGGACAAACACCACAAAATGCTCCTATTGCAATTCCTGAAAACAAAATAAAAATTTGTTTCTTTGGACAAAAATAAAAAAGAGGAAAGAAAAATGAGAAGGCAACCAACCAAATCCCCTTCCTTCTCTTTTTTAGTTATTTCGTCTTTTTTATTTTTATTACTTTGAAATCACAATAAATAAGCATGAATAATATTCACCAAGGTTTCGGTGCTCACATAGCACCCTTATGAAGGTAAGAAAACTTAGACCAGGCGGAAACAGCAACGAAAACACGATGCTACCTCCTGGAAACCCGAGAACCAAGACAAAGACAAGTTTGAACATTGCAAAAAGAAATGGTTTATTACCTTGAGACCTTTAAAAATCCTTTAAAACATTAAAACATGTACATTTTGTTTATTTTTTTTTTAAATTAATAGATAATTATAAAAATTCCTCTGGTATCTTGGAAATTCTATTTCAAACATTTTGGAAGTCTTGTGTAATTGTGATAAATCTTTTTAAATATTCTCTGAAAATAAATTTGTCAAAATAAACCTCATGACAATTTTCCTAGGAATTTTAAGAATATTTTTTTATCCTCTTAAAGCCTATAAAAATTCGTTAAAAAATATTCGAAGTAGAAAATAAACGAAATTATACCATTGTAGATGATTTGAAATTCCTAAATTGGAAAATTCCGGAATCGTAAGATTCCTGACAGTTTACAATATTACCGAATTTAAACAATTAACCATTTCCTTCAATAGTAAATGAGTAAGAAAATATGAAAGTTTTACCTACAAAGCTGAAAATAAATAATAATTTCAAGCATCACTAGATGAACGATCACGAAATTCGGTCAAGATTGAATTAATATATCATATTTCTTTTCCGTTTTCTACGATTAATCTGTCGTGATTCAGCGAGTCTAATCCTGAAAATATTCACTTGCTAATTATCAAGTGATATTAAACAAAATTTATTTCAAACAATGCTCCGGGCACCCAAAGTAATAGCAACGACCCTGGTCCCTCCGCACTCTGAATCGTGAGTTAGCCAATCAGCTCTCAGAACGCCTAGGAACATTTCTTCCGCGCCGTAAATAACTGTACGGTTGGTTATTAGGTATTTTCACTTCAACCGTCAGCTAACTTTACTTCGTTAATTGCTGAGGGGAAAACAACGGACCAAATGCATGGGATTCGGTCCATTTTTGGCCTATTTTGCTAATATCTTCGTAAAAACTAATTTCTTCTATATAAGTGTATAGGAAAAATAGTTTTTATTTTGTAAGATCTATTCAATGACATAATAAAATGGTAATAATTATCATTCATTACGAAGATATTACAAAAATTAAGGTTTGTCCATGCATTTGGTCCCTTGTTTTCCCCTCAGCAACTCTCAGAAATCAGCGAAGTGAAGTTAGCTGGCGGTTGAAGTAAAAGTACCTAATTTAGAAAACGGTCCCGTTTCACGGTGTCAGAGCCTGCATGTAGACACAGCATCATGGCTGATTTCCGAGTGAATTGTTTGATGGCGGTGAATGCTAGGGATACAAGTCGAGTTCGGAGTTTGAATTATACAATTTTGACTTGCATTTCCTTCAAATAAAATGAGTAGAATTAGCTGTAAATTACATATTTACGTTAATTGCTAAGTTTTATTTACTATTCAGTTAAGTATCTGAAGTTAAAATGTAACGATTGAGTAAAGGAATTCTTCCTTATCATGGACGTATGAGTCAGAAGGACCCCGCGCATTCTTATAGGATTAAAATCTCCATTTCCTTATAGTTAGCAAAGAATAAAATAATTTGGGAAGCTCAGTTTCAGGTTTAACAGATTTCAAGGAATTTTCAACTGATTTTAGTCATTTAATTGATTCAAAAGGATTTGAAATATTTTAGAGTATCTTAAAAGATTGCAAGGAATTTTCAAGAGTTCTAAAAAGTTTAAAGTGATTTAAAAGAACTGGAAATATTTTAGGGAATTTTGTAGGTATTTGTTTCAAGAATTTCAAGGGATTTTAAAGGATTAGGAGAGTGTTAGATAATTTCAAAAAAAATGCAAGACATTTTCAAAAGATTTATATAATTTAAAGGAGTTTAAACAATGTTTAGAGAATTTGAAAACTTTTAGAGTATTTTAAAACATTCCAAGGAATTTTTAGTTGATTTCAGTAATTTAATTGATTTCAGAAATTTTGAAATATTTTAGAGTAGGGGAGAAGCGGGTAATGCGGCGCGCATAACATATATCAATCGGTAGATAGGGAAATATATTCGATAATGTAATGGAAAAATATTTAACACGTAGATCAATATCTGAGCTTTGCTTTGTTCATATGAAAATTTGAATCTCCATCAATTAAAATACTTAATTATTAAGACTTCCACAAAAGTCCTCGTGCGTCAACTTACCCTACCAGTCGGGTAATACGGCGCGCAATGTTAATTTGACCTGCGTGCAAATTAAATAATACATAATAATACATTTGAACCAAAATAGTGTAAGCTTCAATGATTTTTTCGAAGCTGTCATAATAGACGATAAACACCCAAAACAAACTTTTCAACTTCAAAATTAAACAATTATCTTAAATAGGGTAATTTTATTACTATTTGATATTGCATTCATAATTGCATATACTGAAGCAAACCTCACTCGTTAATAATAGGTATGGATTTCTTAAAAATCCAAAGCGCCGCATTTCCCGCCGCGCAGCTGTACCCGCTTTTCCCCTTTTTAAAAAATTTTCATGGCATTTTCGGCAGTTTTACAACATTTTAAGGAATTTAACATCAAATTTAAGGGTTTGAAAAAGGATTTTCAATTGGTTTCAGTAATTTAACTGATATCAGATGATTTAAAAATATTCTGGGTCATTTTCGAAAGCTTTGAAAAGTTTCAAGTGATTTTAAAGATCTCAAAGAACTTGAAAGATTTTAGGGAATTTTTTAAGATTCGAAGGAATTTTATATTTAATTCAATCATTTGAAGAAATTGCACAGGATTGGAAATATGACAGGGTGTTTTAGAAGAATCTAAGGCTTTTTCAAGATATTTAAATAATTTCAATGAATTTCAAAAGATTATGAAGGATTTGAAATGTTTTAGGGTAATTTAACAGATTCTAAGGAATTTTCAATTGATTTCAGTAATTTAATTGGACTTCAGAAAATTAAAAAAATATTGAGTGATTTTAAAAGATTTCAACTGAATATATATATTAGGAAAATATTTTAGAGAATTTCAGAAGATTGTAAGGATTTTTTTTAATTTAATAATTTGAAAAAATTTTAAAGGATCGGGCATATTGTAGTGTATTTTAAAAGAATCGAAGGCATTTTAAAGAGATGTCAATAATTTCAAGGAATTTTAAAAGATTTTAAACAGCTTAAAATATTTAAGAGAATTTTGAAGTATTTCAAGGAATTTTGTATTTATTTCAATTATTTGAAGAAATTTTTAATGATTAGGAATATCTAAGGGAATTTCAAAAAAATTAGAGGATTTAAAAACTTTTAGAGTTTTCTTTAAGATTCCAAAGATTTTTCATTTGATTTCAGTAATTTAATTTATTTCAGAGGATCTGAAATACTCTAGAATAATTTAAAAGATTCCAAGACATTTTCGAAAGCTTTAAAACGTTTTTTTTGCAGTTTCAAAAGGTCTTGAAATATTTAATGACTCCAATGCATTTTTTTTTATTTCAATAATTTGAAGGAATTTCAAAGGATTTTAAATATTTTAGGCTTTTTTTAATTTTCATTTGATTTTAAAGCGATTAACAAAATTTCAATAATCCAAGGAATTTTTAATTTATTTCAGCAATTGGTTTCAGAGGATTTTAAATATTTTGGACTATTTAAAAAAATTTCGAGGGATTGAAAAAAAAA
>CAKNWW010202472.1:0-14514 GCA_932074435.1 Andricus kollari
CCTAATTCCTCTCCCATCTCTACTCGTGAACAGTTTTTTCTACTAGGGACCCTTGCTGAGGAGTTGAGAATGTCTACTGGTACGGAAATTTTAATCCTAAATCGGAGGAATCCAAACGTAAATAGACAGGGCCGCATGAATCATTTCTGCTGGATTTGGTTGCATGACGTAACCTGATGATACTAACGCGCTGAAAGTGTGGCCAACAAACTGTTTGTCACGCTTGATTGAGCACATCCTCTCTTTCGGCCCCGCAGCTCCTCTCATTACGAAACTGCCGAGGCCATCAGTTCTAGGGATAGCGTAAGCCGGTGAGTCTTAGATCAGGAGTTGAGTGTATTTGTCTCTCAAAATGTACTAATCTACTATTAGAAGATGCTATCTCGTTAGAATCTAGCACTTCATGCCGGACAAGTAGGACAAGTAGGACGTTCGCTACTCGTTTATTTCTTGTCAGAGACTTAAGAGTAAATAGGGTGAAGCTGGGGGGGGGGAGTCAGGGAGAAAGATAAAAATGCAGTTTCCCATCAAGTGGCGAACCGCAATGCAGTAGCTAAGACGTATGGCGGGGCAGGACGAGACATTGTAAATTGTATTATACTGTCGTATGCAGATACCTTCGCGTCCCGCAAACGCAATTGTCTCTGGCTTACGTGTGAGGAGACCTACTATATGCGCGGGATGGAGGAGAGAAAGGCCCACGCATAAAACACGAATCTTAACTGTAACCGCAAGTTATATATCTGACACGTATTTGCATTTGCTTAGCTACTCACACAGGGTGTCTTGAAAGTTTAGACTTCTTCAGAAAATCGATAACTTATCAACTTTTACTGCTGCTGAAAATCAATCCAAATGGTAAATAAAAAATGACAAAAATTGTCGGAGCCATTTTTTAGGAAACTAGAAAACGTGCGCGCGCTTATTTTTTTTGTCTCATGCAATTTTTAAATTAAAATACACTCAACTCCCGATATAAGAACGGTTTCGGGGATGGTTTGCAGTGACCTTGATCCTAAATCGGGGGAATTCAAACGTGAATAGGCAGGGCCGCATGAACCATTTCTGTTGGATTTGGATGCATGCCGGAACCTGATGCCATTAATGCGCTGAGAGTGCGGCCCTCATGCTTTTTGTGACGCTTGACTAAGCACCGCCTCCCTCTCGGTCTCGCGGCTCTCCTCATCAAGAAAGTGCCGAGAACATCAATTCTAGGAATATCGTAAACCGGGAGTTCTTTTATCGGTAGTTGAGTGTATAAAATTAATAATAAAACAAAAATTTTGCTATTTTATAGTATCTATTATCTCCAAGAATAGAAAAGACAGAATTGATGAAAATTGATTTCTTAACTTCAGAATTAATATATAATATTTGTGTGCACCAAAATAACCTTTAGTTGTTAAAAATTGTAACTGTTCTTTAAAATCTAATTTTTTTAATATGTTGTAATAATTACCGAAAAAAACACTAACATAAAGTAAGAATCAGTTATTCTAAATTGTAAACCTTCTTAAAAATGTAATGATTTTTGTTTAAATTAACCGATTTCATGTGAAAAACGTTAACATAACCCTAAAAGGCTCCAAAATTATCAATCTTCTTTGAATTATAATTTTAAAAAAAATTAAGAATGTTTATTTTTGACGAAAAACACTGATAGAATCTAAAATTGTTTATGCTTGCAAATTCTATTAGTTTAAATAAAAATAATTTGATTTATATCAAATTATTCTTGTTTAAAAATACAAATTTTAGGTGGAACACACCAACATAACCTAAAGTCGAAAAATTGTAAGTATTCTTTGAAATCTAATATTTTTTTATTAAAAATACTAATAATTAAAAAAAAACTTGCATAACATAACATAAAATTGTTTAGAATTGTAAATTTGCTTCGAAATAGAATGATTTTAGTTTGAAATTGCCTGTTAAATAAAAATTAATATAACCCGAAACATTTCAAAAATTGTGAATCTTCTTTAAACCGATATATTGAAAACAGCTAGCCTAACCTAAAGTGTACAAAAAACTTTTATTTTTTTTCTAATGATTTTTTTACTAAAAATGTCGTTTTCTGCTGTAAACCGACAACATAACCAAATTTTTTAGAGGTTGTGAATCTTCTTTGAAATCTATTTAAAAAAAATTAAATACGAATTTTTACGACAAATACTAATATAACGCAAAATTGTTCAAAGATTCCAAATCATTTTTAAATTAAAATGGTCTTTGTGTAAAAATACCGATTTTCGATTAAGAATGCCAATGTAACTAAACATTATTTAAAAAATGATTAAAAATTTTTTTTTTTAATTATGTCACACAAAAATCATTGGATTTAATTCTAATGATTTTTCATTACAAATACTACCTAAAGTTGTTAAAAATTGTAACTATTCTTTAAAATGTAATTTTTTTAAATACCAATATTTACCGACGAAAAACACTAACATAATGTAGGAATAAGTTGTTCCAAATTATAAATCTGCTTTGAAATTGATTGATCTTTCTCTAAAATAATCGATTTCATAAAACGTTAACACAATCTTAAATAGTTTAAAAATAGTCAATCTTCTTTGAAATCTATATTAAAACCTGCTAGCTTAATCTAAAATTCTTCAAAAAATCTAATCTTTTGTTGAAATCTGAAGATTTTGTATAAAAAATGCCACCTTCTCGAGGATAACGTGAACATAGCCTGAAATTGTTAAAAAGTGGTGAATCTTCTCTGAAATTATATTAAAAAAAAAAAAAAAACAAATTTTCAACGAAAAACACATAATGCAAAATTGTTAAAGGATTCAAAATATTGTTAAAATTATAATGATTTTCGTTTGAAAATACCGATTTTCGATTAAAAACGGCAATGTAACTTAAAATGGATAAAAAATTATCAACCTTCAAAATCTCATGATTTATGATTAAAAATACCAATTTCCGATGTAAAGTGTCAACATAACCTAAAATTGTTGAAAATTGGGAATCTTGATGATGATTTTTGTTAAAAAATGCTAATTTTCAGCGAAAAATAACTAACACAACCTAAAATTTTACAAAAATTAAGTGTTTGAAACTTGTTAATTTTAGATTAAAATTCTCTTTGAAAATACTAATTTATAGCGAAGAGCACTCACATAAAACGTGTATAATATTTTCAATGATTTATTAGATAATTGTAAAGTTTTAATCAAACAAATGTTTTTCAATTCACATAAGGTTTTCTATGCTTTTTTATGAAAAGGGATTATTTGTAGATTTAATATTCAAATGTCCCAATTTCGAAAGTGACGCTACATACAATGATAATTGAACTTCACGAGACTCTTTATTACATCAAAAAATGAAAAAAGAAATTTGAAAGGAATAAGAATAGAAGAAAGGCCTATTCTATGCTTGAAAAAATCATATGTTAATCTAGAGCTGAAGTTTACTCACTAGACCCCAAAATCCCATAAGCAAAATCTGTACTATTGTCTACGACCGGAAGGTCGTAGAACCTATCGAAAGTATGTGACTCTGCAGTCTAACCCGCTGTTTTTCTAATGACATCCATATTAACGCCTTTCCTCTTCGCCAATGACGTTGATGCGTGACGAGTACTATGAGCCGTAAACTGAATATCTAAACCGCACTTTGCAAGAAACTCCTTAACCCAACGACTCAAGGATTGTGTTCAGCAGCTCTAAATGGTTTCTTATATGAAAGAAATAATTCCTCTGTGGAATTTATGTGTCCCATGTCTGATCGTACTTTTGATTAGTAGACCTTACTTTAGTCACACCCTTGAAAATCTCTTTATTATAACATTTAGACCTACCTAAATCCGTACTAATAACGATATCGTCGATCTGAGGCTATTTAGCGAACCAATCTTCGCTCCTTTCTCAAACTCATATGTTAAACACGCAAGAATCTCCTTGACTGAACAATAAAAAGGATCAATAGATTTACGCTGGCAAAACGCCCACATTTTCTTTGAAGGCGCAATCGTATTGTTTGACGGAGGAACCGCTTAATGAAGAAATTAACATTTCTAGTGATTCCGAAGGTACATCCCTCCGTTCAAAACTTTTCCGGATAGCAACGGGGCAACCAGGGTAAGCTTCTTCCACAAGGGGTTAGGAGCTCTATTTGGAGAAAATAGTAAATTAATATTTGGATTCAAAATCACGGGGTTTTCCACTAGCATGGAAGAAAATAGAGGGAACCAAGCTTGGGATGGCCATTGTGTAACCACTAATATCCCCCTCGCTCCCTCCTTTTTAATCTTCTGAAGCGTAAAAAAAAAAATTCTTCGATGAAACTGTGAAAGCATCTACCTACATACTATCGGGATATTTGAACCATGAAATATATTTTTCGCATTTCGTGTTAATGCGACTCGCAAATAAGTCAAGCTCAGGTTTTCCAGGAGAATTAACAATTTTCTTAAAATATTTTTGATTCAAGGAGTATTCAGTCTCTGGCTCCAATCTACGGGATTCCTGATCTGATTCTGTATTATCCAATATACGATGCGAACACCCAAATATTTATATCCTCACACCAAGGCCAAAGGGAGCGCGCGAGTTCATTAAGATTTTCAAATCGGATTCCCCCCAGTCTATTAATATAGGAAATTGCAACCGTATTATCAGTGCGTAATAAAATATTACAGCCTGTAAAATCTGAAGCAAAGCACTTTAAACCGCAAAAGCAAACCTCTAATTCCAGAACATTAATAGGTAATTGACGTTTCTCGTTAATCGAAAAAACCATGAGATCTAACTCAATTACAGGCAATGCCCCACTCTGTTACAGAGGCATCTGAAAAAATTTCGAAAGAATATTCCGCCCAATGTATAGAGTTTGTTGCCTCGGAAGTATTTTTAACACAAGAACAACAACGTGAACTTTCAGAACACTACTAACAACGTGGGAAGGGATCTAACCCAACTTCATATTTCCTCTTATTTGTGATGAATTTGAAATTATGAAGGCGAGAGATGTTTGGTAACAAATAATACTAAAAAAAAATCTCTGCATGAACGAACAAAATCAAATACAAAACTTGTCTGGGAAAAAAATCTTCAAAATAAAAAAGGTATACAAAAATTCCTTTTGTGGGGGAAAAATGTGTGTGAACAAAGTAGGTATCATGTTTCTCAATCGATGTATTCTGAAAGATCATCAGCATTCAGGCAGCCATAGCAAATCACTTTTTTATACTGACCACATAAACATTGACCAGATTTTTCGCAAAATGAATAGCCTTTCCTGTCCTTCCTGACCTGCAAAGGTTAGAACAAGACTGGATTTGAGGGTACTGAGAAGGAGAAGGTGATACGTTGTTGTTCTTGGCTTAAGCCACCAAAGTAAATCGGGCCTTAGATTTTCTGTTAAAAACATCTTATTGTTATAGTTATCACCATTTGACTCTAAGGCCAAACATTTTTCGCGCTTCAGGACTTTCATATGAGCTCAACTGTACTTGATATCAGGACAGTAAGAGACTAAATATCCTAAAAACTCAGCGAAAATGCGAATCCACATCACGAAAGCTATTATCCCTGTGTTTAAGATCCTTTCTCTAATCATCGGATCCAGAACTTACAGAAGATGAGTCAGACGAGTCATCGGATTCTGAAGAACTATACTGACCTGAAACATGACCGAGACGTGGGAGATTAGGTTGTAACCTAAAAATTCAGCCCCCACGCACAAAATGTTTTACTTAAGCAGAGGGTTATAACTCTCATCCTTTTCGGATTCTGGCATCTCTTGGTAAAAGTGATAACTTAAACCAAGAAGAACTCCCACAACAAATTCTTTTCAAACATTTTTAGAAGTCATAACTTCTTTAGGAGACAAAAAGGCTTCCAGCCCGTAGTGCTAGGTCCACAGTCATAACTCTCTCTTACAGGTTAGAGTCTGAAGAGTAACCTCTGAGCACAAAATAATAATTCTGGTATGGGAAAGGGATACTACCATTTGATCTAGAGGAAGCGGCGCGAAATACAATTGAGAGATTTTCGAGATATTTCATTATACCACTTTTTTTAGATAGAATCAATGTTTCATTTAGGGGGGGGGGGGGGGATATTGAGTGCAGTTTTTTAGAAATAACACTGAAGTGCTGAGTGATTGCCCTGAAAATCCGAGATATGTTGTTTATCTGAAGTTGGATAAAAATATTGTAAGCAATTGAAAACTACAAGGCGTGTAACGAAGTCCCTGCTCGCTTGGGGCAGACTGTGAAAAAAATAATCTCGTTTTTTTCCGTAGCTTAAATAGACTTAGTGGGTCAGAGCACCACACATGCTATCTGTAGATCTGGGTTCGAATCCAAGCAGAGCTAGGGAGTAATCTTTTTACAGTTAAAGACTATAACCATGTTGGTTTAGACTAGTAGATCAAAAACCGTCATTCTATCGAAAAAAAATTAATTAAAATCTACAATTATCCGGCGTTACATAATTGTAGTTGTCAATTGTTTGCAAAGTTTTTATCCAATTTCAGATGAAAAATATCGTCGGGATTTACTGTGTAACATGAAATATTTATTTCAACACTTAAAAAGAGGTTCCACAGTACTGCCGTCCTGATGACGAAACTATACAACTGCATTTTGAGCGAACCGAGGTATTCAATGAAAGTATGGTATTCAATGAAACGCATTTACATCTGTACACTTTAAACGTATGAATGTTTTTGAAAAGAAAAGTTCCGTTCTTGGGTGAATCGCGCATTAAAACCGCAGTTATGAAAACAAAGGAAGTGGCAAATTTCAATGATTTATATGCAAAACTGTAGATATGCTAGATATTAATGCACAAAGTCACCGAGAATCCTTAGTTAAAAACACGTAAGTGCAGATGTGCTGCTGAGTCAGGAATCGGCCTTCAAGAACTCCTACTTTCCTGATGGAGAAACTTAACATCTACAATTTTCCCAAAATTAATAAATAATATTATTATAATGAAATTAATAATTTTTTTATCAAAAAAAAGTGGTGTAATGATATGTCATAAGAATCTTGCAATCATTGTTGTTGAAAACCTTGCATGGTTAAATTAAAACTTTCAAATTATGTAATAAATCATTGTAAATATTATACATGTTTCATGTTGGTGTTTTTCACTGGAAATTAGTATTTTTTTCAAAGAATTTGAGCATAGAATCAGAATGTTTCGAAGAAGAATTTAAGTTTCTCAAAGTTGAAGGTCGTGTTACCACCCCAACCCCGAAATTTAGAATTTTTAATCGAAAACCATAATTCGCGTTTTGCACTGAAAATGGGTATTTTTAATTTTTAATTGTTATTCTTAAAGGATCATAATTTTTTAACAATTTTAGGTTATGTAAGCGTTTGACATCAAAAAATGGCATTTCATGTATTTTAAAGAAGATTCGCAGTTTTTGAAAAGTTTTAGGTTATATTAATATTTTTTCACCGGAAATCGGTTATTTTAAACAAAATTAATTAGATTTCGAAGAAGATTTACAATTCTGAACAATGAAATTAAAATTAATTATTTTAGGCATATTTGTGCTTTTAATTAATAATTTTCTACTTTAGGCTCATTCTCTACTGCAGGGTGGTCTCCTCTACTATGAAACACAAAAACTATGTATTGACATTAATTTTATATTTTAATTTAATAAATGCGTGAGACAAAAAATAGTAATCGCGCACATCGAACGCGTGTTTATTTTCTAGTATAATAAAATTGCAATTAACTGTGAATTGCTTATTAAAACTATTCAATTTCGCTTAACAGTTTAAATGGGTTGGAATTTTTTTCATTTTATTTCAAATTTCGAATGTTTAAAATAATACTTATAATTGTTTACAACTTTATCTAAACTAAATGACAAAGAGATTTGTGTGACAGCCGATTACATTTTTTTCTATTACTTTCTTATTTCACAACAAATTTGACATTTTAAACATTTTATTTTTATAAGCGACTTCATTTTTTGCAACTACTTATATTTAGGTAAAACATCATGATACCAATGAAGACTCTCCTTACAAATAATATTCAGCAGCGTACAGCTTTTTCAAAAATTTGTGACTTGGAAAAATTCTTCCCTTACGAGACTTTATCAAAAATCACTCATTTTCGATTTTATAAACAGTTTTATAAAGAAATCCATTACTTGACTACTTTTCAGCAATTCGATAGACCACAGAAAGAATGGTCATAATGTGTAAATGAGATCTTAATTCGAAGAGACATAAGAAGCCATAGAAACACAAAAGCTTGCATGAGAAAATGCATGGACGTGAAGGAAGCTAGAGAGGTATTCCAGAACAGAAAAGTGTGGCGACAAATAGTTTATAAAAAGAGTGATCAGCAAAAAGTGATCAGCAATCTGGGTCAGAGCAGTGTTGCGGAACAAACGTGTTAATTTAATAAATAATACGGGAATTCTTGATTAATCTAAAAATCTACCCCCTCCTCCACATTAATCACTTCCTCACCGAGTGAGTCACGCTCACCCCGAAAAGGAAATGGCTTAATGGTATAATGATAATAATATATGTATTTTCAACAATAAAGTTAATTTTCAACCAAATAGATGAATTCTCAACCAAAACAGATTCAATTTCTACGAAACAGTTGCTTTTTCAATAAAAAAATGGAATTTTTACTAAATGAGATGAACCTTTAAATAAAACAAAAAAACGAAATTTCGACAGAATAATTGAATTTTCAACCTGTTCAAATTCTAAGCCAAAAGGACGAATATATTTTACGAAATCGTTCAATTTTTAACGCAAATATATGAATTTTTGACAAAAACTTAATTTTCACCCAAATAAATAAATTTTTAGGAAAATAGTTAAATTTTCAACCAAACGAGATTAATTTTTTTTACCAAACAGTTGCATTTTAAACCAAATAAGATGAAATTTTTACCCAAATAGATGAAGGTTCAACTAAATAATTTATTTCCCAACCAAAACAGACTAATTTTCTACCAAAGAGTTGCATTTCAAACCTAAAAAGATGAGATTTTTACTCAAAGATAACACCTTTCAAACAAAAAAGACGATTTTTTAACAAGATAGTTCATTTTAACCAAAAAATACGACTTTTCGACGAAAAATTATACCTGGAAAAAAACTCGAATTTTCAGGGAATTTTTTTCCAGGATTTTAATATACACCCTGTATTATATTTATTAGGTGATGAATTTTTTTGTGTAAACTGCAATATTCTTCCTTTTTGAAACACAAATAAAAGTAGAGAAATCTGAGGTAAAAAATGATATTTTGCATTGCGTATGCCATAAAAAGTGGTCACACCCTTAAACGATTTGCCAATATTTAAACGTCGTCACGTGCATGTATGTATAATGTGCTGGAGTCGCGGTCAGAAGATTTTTTTTGTCGATGCAGACGGGATTTACGAGGCTAGATTTTTGCAGCGAGACTTAACGACAGTCTAGCGTCGACGACAGTCTCTATACATATAATATATATGCATGAAGAGACCTAACACCTCAAGTACCAGTCCACAGAGATCAGAGGCTCCTTCGCGCTTGGGAAGGAGACAATTTCTGCGTAGGGGCCATCACATGCATATCCAATCTACAGACACATTTGTTTGAGAGAGTAGAAACTCATTTTGAGGCACGTCCGCAAACCGAAGTGCAACTTATTTATTTCTGCTCAGATGTCGTTACGTTGGCAATGAATAGTTAAAAGGTAAGTTGCAGATGCTCATATGTGATAAGTCTATCAAAGCATTTATCTATTAGATGTATGTGCAATTCTATATTACAAAAATGTTGAATGTGATAGGTGATTTTGATGCCTAGGGGAAACCAGTACGAGGTATATAGAAAAACTGTTGAAGACATAATATTGATAAATGATGAACAAGTGGGCAAAGTATTACATACCAAATTAAAGCTTGAACATTCGTTTTAAGGATAGCAGTGTCATCACGTGAATTATGTTAGCCATTTATCCTATATTTTATACTTTTATAACACTTTTATTCAGATGGTACTCTTCTCACAGAAAAAACTAAGGGTACGAAAAGTTGTAGGTAATCGTTAAAGCAGGGTAATTGTCAGCTGATTACCCCAAATTGAGGTAAACTTTTCGTCGTTAGAGGCCTGTAACGTGCTGCCTCTAGTGGAGTCCGCCGGAGATATCTGCAATGCACCACGGAAAGTTTATCTCTGTTTGGTGTACCTACCTCGCGTATATCCTGCTTGACATTTCACATTCTGGGCTTTTCTGATCAGATGTCGAAGGACATTGTGTATAAATTAATGAGACAATAATCCAAAACCACCAACCATCATAGACAAAAAACTATAAATAATAATTATGTTTGGTTATGTTGGTAAAGGGCATGAACTTGTTTATTTATTTGAAGGTTGTTTAGTTGCGGTAGCACTTATTTTTTTGTGCGGAAAACTTCACAGTAAACCCCGGGATATCAAACAGTTGCATAACGTTCTGATTATCAACTTCAGATCAAAATTATCTACTTTTGCGAATATAAAATTAATTTGTATACAACATCATTTATATTATATTCATATCTGTCGGATGGCAGTTATACTTTTTATTGAAAGTCGTTGGTTAGTCATGACTGACATAATAATGAAATTCAGGGTGGGAGAAAAATTAAATTTTCCTGTATAGTTTATTTAGATTTACCTAGTTCCTACTCCCACATCTGGACCAACCAAAAACTGATTAATAATCAACCAAACAGTTGCATTTTTAATCAAGCAGATTAAATTTCCGATAAAAGAGATGAATTTTCAAACCAAAAATAGGACAGGTGAATTTCCATTCAATCGCATGAATTTGTCACCGAAAAAAAACACATTTTTAACATAATAGTTGCATTTTAAACCAAAAAGATGAATTTAAAACGAAAATGATGAATTTTCAACCAAAAAATTAATTTTTAATCAATATGTTCAACTTTAAACTAATTACTTACATTTTCAACAAAAAAGAAGAAATAGTTATAAATAAATAGTTAGATAAATAGTTGGGTTTTGAACCAAAGCTAAAATGTCTACCAAAAGAGATGCATTTTTCAATATAATGATGAATCTTTAACTGGATTAGTTATGTCAACCGAATAAATGAATTTTTAACTAAAAAAGATACATTTTAATCAAAAAACAGAATAGGTAAATTTTCAGTAAAAAACCTGAATTTTCCACGCAAAAAAAAACAAAAACAAATTTTTAACCAGAAGATGAAATTTTTAATCAATGAGTTCAAATTTGAACCAAGTACTTAAATTTTCAACAAAAAAGAAGAACTAGTTATAAATAAATCGACAGTTGGATAAATAGCTGGATTTTGTACCAGAGATGAAATTTCAACCAAAAAGATAAATTTTCAACTAAAATGATGAATGTACAACCAAAAACATGAATGTTTAATTAATGACTTTAACTTTGAACCAAATGATTAAATTTTCTACCAAGAAGATGAATATTTAACTATATTGATCAATCTTAAAAAATAAGAATTTTTAATAAATGAGTTGAACTTTGAATCAAGTATTTAATTTTTCAACCAAAAAGAACAATTTTCAACCATTTTTGGATTAAATTTAATTCAGTTAAATCAATTGAATCTTAAAAAACAGGAATTTTTAACTCTTCCTGATTTTTGTTTACCTTTAAAAAGTGTTTCTTTAGATTTGCGTAGTTCAAGTGTTCGTCATTGACATTATCTCGAAAATAAATAGAATTAGAAAATGCACACTCTATAAATGGAAAATTTCATTATAGATTGATTTACTTTATATTTTTAATTGTCGTGAACAAATCAATTGATAAAACTGGCATCTGCTGAATTTACGGTGTTTGAATGCATTCATATACTGATTTCGTCGTTACGTTAAGTATCATTAACAATTAATCACAAACAAAAATTAAACGACCATAATTGTTATTGTCGATAATTTTTATAAAATATCTTTACAAAAAAAAAAGTTGCTTATTTCGCGTTTTTGAATATAGATGACTTTTTCTGTGAATCTCTTTTTTTTCTTTCAAGAATGATATTTTGACACAAGAAATTGCCATTCAACAACACTTGTGCTTTTCATCAACAATTATTGGAAAAAATTCACATTTTCGAAGAAATGAAATTTTTTTTCTGTAGAGTGACTTCTTTTTATCTCAAGAATAATATTATTGCAAAAAGTACCATTTGTCAACATATAGTAATAATTAACATTGTACTTATCAATTATTATAAATAAAATCACTGTTTTTGGAATTTTTTAACTTGTAAGGTTCTTTTTCTCGGCAAAATACAATTTTCAAGAAAAGAATAAATGATTTCACAAAGAAGAAGAACTGTATAAGTAAAAGAAGTTTTAGCTGTGAATTTGTTTATAAGAATGTCTAAAAACAATGATAATTATTTTCTTAAATGGCAATCCATTGTAATAGGATATTATTGTATAGATGAAAAGAAATGATTCTGCAGAAAACTTTTCTTTCTTCAAAACTGCGATATAAGTGTATTTGTTCATAACAATTGTTGTTGAAAGACAATCTATTGCGACAAGATGTTACTTTCAAGATAAAAAGAAATAATCCCCAGGTGAATAATTATTTGTTCAATATTTGTGCAGAAACTATTTCTACGACATTCAAATTATAATCTTTTGAAAGTTTAGATGCATATTTAATAAAGTATGGAGCTTCAAAGTCCAACGTTTTTCGAACAAAATCATCATTTCGAAATCTTGAGTTCAACTGAATGTCAAATTTCGTAAATTATTCCAAAATATTTTTTAAACTGATAAAATCAAAATTCAAAGCATACTTTTTAAATCTGGACTAAGGACAAATGGACTAAGGACAAAATGTTTACCTGTATAATGGAAATTTATGCGAAGCTAAAAATACTTCTTATTGTTAGTACTAATACATATTTTTGACATGGAAATTGCTCGACTCACTGCTTCCCAAGCATTGACCAAACGCCGCTTATGAGAAAATTATTCGTAATGTGAGAACCTTTATTATTTATTTGTCTATTTATTTATAACTATTTCTTATTTTCTGTTGAAAATATAACTACTTGGTTCAAAGTTAAACTCATTGATTAAAAATTAATTTTCTGGTTGAACATTCATATAATTTTAGTTGAAAATTCATCTTTTTGGTTGAAAATGTAACTATTTTGATAAAAATGTTTTTTTTTTGCGTGCAAAATTCATGTTTTTTACTGAAAATTCAGCTATTCTATTTTTTCATGACAATTCATCTATTTTAGTTAAAAATTCATCTAATCGGTTGAATATTCGGCTATTTAGATCTTGAAACAAAATCATATAAAATATTGTGGAAAAGTTTTGAATTTTACAGAATATGCTGGGATGTTCTGAACTTTACTCGAATATTTTATAAATTTGTTTTGAATGTTCCGAACCTTAGCTAAACCAAAAATTTCTTGAATATTCTTGAATATCTAGAATGTTTTGGAATTTTCTACAGCATTCTGGAATGTTCTGAAAGATTTATTATATTATTCTTCTGGAGTATTCTAGAATATTATAGAATGTTCTGAGTTATTTTAAAGAATATTTCGGGAAGTTTTGACTGTTCTGTAATTATCTAAAAGTTGTAGAACATCTAGACTATTTTCAAATAGAAGTTGATGCTATTTTTTTCGTATAAAGCGACTTCTACAAGCATAGTGTAACGATAAAAAAATCTGTTTTCAATTACTGAATCTCTGTTCATTCTCCTTCACTGGGCTAGAACATGTAAGCCGACAAACAATTTCACAACTTCTCATATAAACGGTTAGGAAACCAAAACGTAAACTTTCCATACTATCAGGCTTTAATTGTCATTGATGAGAATTTTGATATTTATAATTATATTTAAATAATAAATTTGGAATTCATCCTAAAAAGCTGGTTGCCTAGCCATGACCTTTATTTGAGTTTTAAATCATCGGCTCGATCGCGACGCAATTTGCATGCCAAGACGATATTTAACCCTCTGGGCACCAGGTGGGTGTGTACACACCCAGTGCGCTTCTAAAAGTGAATTTTCTGAAAAGGGAAGCGCCGAGGGCGCGAAGCAAATATGCTGTAAATTAGGGGAAAACTATAGGCTATTCGAAGGGCATAGGGCCCTCCTTAGTTTTTCCCTGGTTTTCGTACAGGACGGTCGCAAAGTCGGTATAGGGTGGCTACGCACCCATGGTGTGCTTGATAAGTTGAAAAGTGAATAAAAAATTTTAGTGAATTTTTCCATTGAATATTGCTTATTCAGCTTATTTAAAAGTGTTTTAGTGAAAAAAAAATATATTGATTGGAAAATAAGAGTCCAGGCTACTTTGGAGCAGGTACGAACACAATGACTCTATTACTGTTAGCTAAAACGTTCTAAAATGCAATAAATATATTGTATTATGAAATAAAAAGTGTATTAACAATTTCCTATTCTTTCAATAGCAATAATGACAGACAGAGATGAAGCTGAAGTTGTAAGACTTCTACAGGAAGA
>CAKNWW010202493.1:0-24466 GCA_932074435.1 Andricus kollari
AGAGTCTGGGCCAGAATTGGCCGCCAAGTGCATACCGGAGTTATCATTCCAGCAATGGCACGATATTGGCAACCGATCTTCGGCAATATTTTTGCCGATACTGGGGCAGTGCTGGGCCGTATCAAACTTCGCACTTGGGACTTTTGCACGTATGCTTTTTTCTTATAATTTGTTTGTAAGAATCGCATTTTTTATTACTTTCAACTCATAAAAATATCATTGGGAAATCAAGCAAAGCACGTTAAAAAAATACATCAAACGCTTCAAATTTGCTCAAACTGTGAATAATTTTTTATGCAATTTTTTTATACAATCACTTTGACCATAAAATATATGTTTATGTCACTAACTGTCACTGGCAAGCCAGGACAATTTTTTTTGAAAAAAGTTCCTAAAGCTTTTCAAAATAAGAATATAGTAATTTTAAATTTCAAATTAATTTTCAGAATAGAATATAATAATTGTTACTAACAAGTTATTTATTAGTAATAAACTATTAATTGGTGCTTTATGAATTCTATTTTCTTACAGTATCTTTCAACTATCCTGACATCTCACAAAACAATAAAGAGCATTAACCTTTCTTTAAAAAAATAATATATTAAGAGCGACATCGATATTGCCAAATTAGATCATTGACAGGTATGTGGATGAATGAGAACAAAAACGTATTAAGCACAATAGAACCTAATCGTAATATTTCATATATACCCGCCCATCTATCCGTGTCTAGATGTGCCCGGCAAAAGCCGCTGGGCGCAGTGATGAGGATAAACACAGTTAGCTAAGCTTCAGTTGTTCATTGTCCGACATTTCGCATGTTTGGATGTATAGTATAGAACAATGAAAAAGGGATTAAATAACCAATATTCAAATTTATAAAAAAAATTTAATTTCAAAAATACTGATTTTAAAGTGAAAAAACAGAATATAAATAGTTTGATAAAAGTTGTATTTGTCTTTAAGGATCACCTACACCGTAACAGAAATGTAAGAAGATCATATAGGGTTGGTACAAATATATTGGGGTGAGAGGGCGTTTCAGGAGATTCTCCCAAAGGGATGTTGGCAGTACATTATTGTGATTGTAATTAATTAAATTAATGCCAATTAAATTAGTGCCAGCTTTACATGTGAAACCAGAGCGCGCATCGTTTTAAAAAAACACTGAAGGAACTGCAGAATTGGGCCTAGTGGGGATCGCCAGCCCTAAATGAATCCTTAATTTCTGAAAAACCCCGGATTCGATTCAATGAATAGTTTCGAAGATACAGATGTGGCGGTGCTAGCTTCATGTAAAGTTAGCGCGCAACCAGTTTTTGATGAAAAATTGCAGAGCTCAAAATTTGGGACCTAGTGTTCTTCCCAGTCATTAATGAGCCCTTAATTCGGGTATGATTCTAGAATTGATTGCAGAACTGGTTTCGGAGTTATAGGTGTTGCGGGGCTAGCTTCACATGTCAAACCAGAGCGCGCACCGTTTTAATACGAACCAAAAGGAGTGCGGGATTAGGCCTAGTGGGGATCGCCAGCCCTAAATGAGTCCTTAATTTCTAAAAAAACCCCGGATTCGATTCAATGAATAGTTTCGAAGATACAGGTGTGACGGTGCTAGCTTCATGTAAAGTCAGCGCGCAACCAGTATTTGATGAAAAATTGCAGAGCCCAAAATTTGGGACCAATGGTTCTTTCCAGCCCTTAATGAGCCCTTAATTCTGGTATGATTCTGGAATTGATCGCAGCACTTGTTTCGGAGTTATAGGTGTGGCGGGGCCAGCTTCACATGTGAAACCAGAGCGCGTACCGTTTTAAAAAGAACCAAACGGAGTGCGGGATTGGGTCTTGTGGAGATCGCCAGCCCTAAATCAGCCCTTAATTTATGAAAAAAACCTGAAATAGATTCAATCAATAGTTTCAAAGTTACAGGTGTGACGGTGCTAGCTTCAGGTGAAGTGAGCGAGCAACCAGTTTTTTATCAAAAATTACAGAGCCCAAAATTTAGGACTTGCGGCCCTTAAAAGCCCTAAATGAGCCCTTAATTATAGGATAGTTTTGAATTCGATTTTATAAACAGGCGGTGCTAGCTTCAGAGACGTTAAAACAGCAACGCGAGCGCCGCTCAAAGTACATTTGGTAACTTTATTAGCATTTGTACTGTTTACCATTGATTTCTTGGCTGCTACCACAATTTTTTTCAGTCGGTCCATCTAAGCTTAGTTACCGTTACCGTTACTTAATTGAGTAAACTTACACCGTACGTTATTCGCAGGCTTAAACTGCTTAAGTGGCGGCAGAGACTTAAGCAGTTTAAGCCTGCAACTTTTGATTTTTTTGACTTTTTTTATTTAACCTTTTAGTCATAGTTCATTTACATTTCAAAATGTTTGAAAATTTCCAAATTTTGAGTACAGTTTATATTTTTTAATTAAAGCTATTGACATTTCGGAAAATTTGTGTTTAGATATTTTATAATAAATTTTGTACATTTTTTATTTAAAATCCAATTTTACATTTTTGTTTAACTTTTCAGAAGTACCATTTTTTTTAATTTTCAGATTTATCAAAAACAGTTTTACATCTGTGCTGAAACTATCTGTAAATAATTTCCAGTCGTTAAGAATGATTAAAAAATTGTTTATTACGTTATAAACAATTTATTGAACAAAAGTTCCTTTTGGGATTGGGAATGTTAAGCTCATTGAAATCCAGAGCTTTGGTATGGAATGTATTACAAATAAAAGTTTTATTACTGTTACTTGAAAGAACATGCTGTTTGGCAATTAAAAAAAATCACTTAGCAAATTTTGAAGCACTATTAATTATTTAAACAATTTTTATAAACAAGTTCAGAGTTTTTCTATTTTTCGACGAATAGGCTCAAGTAAAACAAATAAACCCAGAATGTTTTTGCGCTGACTGTTTGATATGATACTTTGCAAATTTACAAGAATTAATAATTATTTAAACAATTTTTATAAACATATTCACTTTGCAAATTTATAAGAATTAATAATGATCTAAACCATTTTTATAAACAAATTCACAGTTGTCTATTTTTCGACGAATAGGCTCAATTAAAAAAAATTAACTAAGAATATCTTTGCGATGACTCTTTTCTATGGTGCTTTGAAAATTCCCAAGAGTTATTATTTTAACCATTTTTATAAACAAATTCATAGTTTGTCTATTTTTCAACAAATAGGATCAATTTGTTGAAAAAATTAACTGAGAATATCTTTGCGATGACTCTTTTCTATGATGCTTTGCAAATTCCCAAGAATTATGATTTAACCAATTTTTGAAAGGAAATTCAGAGATATCTATTTTTCAACGAATAGGCTTAATTTATTCACAGAATCAACTAAGAATGTCTTTTCGATGAGTTTTTTTCATGATGTTTCGCAATTCCCCCAGAATTATTAATTATTTAAAACTAAGATTTTTTCAGGGAATAGGCATAATTTGTTTACGGAGTCAACTAAATATGTCTTTTCGAAGACTGTTTCTATGTTACTTTTTTCTATGATGCTATGAAAAGTATTTCTGATGACTCTTTTCAACATTGCTTTATAAATTTACAAGAATTAATAATAACTTAAATAATTTTCATACCAAAATTTCGAGCTTGGCTATTTTTTAACAAATAGGCTACATTTTTTTACAGAATTAACTAAGAATATCATCCCGACGACTTTTTTGTATGATGCTTTGAAAATTTCCAAGAAATATTAATTATTCAAACAATTTTCATAAACAAATTATGAGCTTGGCCTTTTTTCAACGAATAGGATAAATTTGTTTAGAGTATTAACAAATAATGTAATAGGGTTGTTTCACAATTTTAGATAAAATAATTTTTCAATACATAATCTTAATCTATTTTTTTTCTGTTGAGTTGTTCAACAGAAAAAAATTATTAAAAATTGAAGGCGGGAAAACATTTATTTAAATTGGTATCACGTGGGTGTCACGTGACTCAGAGGTTCTCATAATTATCAATGTGACGATGTGGCTTTGATGGAAAGTAACGAAACTTATGATAAAGAGGTTAGGTCACCTAACCGTTTCATTTTCACTCCTCATATTTATACACTTACGAAATCACAATCACCATAAATATCTCTATTTTCGGGAAATTTCTGCTACTGGCTTTTACGAAACCCTCCTTTGACATTTTTTTAAACAATATTTTGAGATTTCTATTTTCGACGTGCAGATAACCAAAACAAATCATCGGAACCGAAAAAGATATTTGAGAATCACTGACACATAAGCCGTGATTGGTGGAAAATCCGACCCCTTTGACGTCAGGGGGGCTCTCCAATCGACATCGTAATAGAAAATTAATATTTCAACATTAAATTAAAAATAGTAGACAATACGTAAAAAATATTTTATGGGCGTTTTTAAAATTAGAATTTTATAAACTATAAGATCCATTCATTGGAAAAGTGATATATGACTTTGGAAACAACCCTATTCCAATGACTATCTTCTACAATACTTTGCAAATATGCAATAACTATTAATTATTTCAACAATTTTCATAAACATATTCAGAGTTTGGCGATTTTCCTAAGAATACGCACAATTTGGTCAAGGAGTCAACTAAGAATATCTTTCCGATGACTCTTTTCTATGTTGCTTTGTAAATTTACAATAATTATTAACAATTTAAACAATTTTCATACAAAATTCAGAATTTGGCTATTTTTCAACGAATAGGCTCAATTTTTTGCAGATTTAACTAAGAATATCTTTCCGATTAATTTTTCGATGATGCTTTGAAAATTGACAATAATTATTAATTATTTCAACAAATTAAGAGTTCGGCCGTTTTTCAATGACTGGGCTCAGTTTGTTTACGGTATCACCGAGAGTGTATTTCCAATAACTCTTTTCTACGGTACTTTGCAAATTTACAATAATTATTAATTATTCAAACAATTTTTATAAAAATATTCAGAGTTTGGCTATTTTGCAAGGAGTAGGCTCAATTTTAACAGAATTAAATAAAAATATATTTCCGATGACTTTTTTCTATATTGCTCTGCAAATTTACAAGACTTATTAGTTATTTAAAAAAATTTTATAAACAAATGAAGAGCTCGACCATTTTTCAACGAACAGGATCAATTAGTTTAGGGAATCAAGAAAAAAATGTATTTCCAATAACTATTTTCCACGATATTTTGCACATTTACAATAATTATTAATTATTTGAAGAGTTTTTATAAATATATTCAGAGTTTGGGTATTTTTCAAGGAATATGCACCATTTGTTTACGGAGGCGCCTAAGAATATCTTTCTGATTACTCTTTTCCATTTTGCTTTATGATTTGACAAGAATTATTAGATATTTGAACAATTTCGATTGAAAAATTACAAGTTTGACAATTTTTCAACGAATAGGCTCAATTTGTTTACGGAATAAATCAAAAATGTTTTTCAAATACCTCTTTCCTATGTACGATGCTTTAAAAATCCACAATAGTTATTAATTATTTAGACAATATTTATCAACATATCCAGAGCTTGGCTATTTGTTAAGGAATAGGCACAATTTGTTTATGAAGTCAACTAAGTATGTCTTTCTGAAGACTCTTTTTCTAGGCTGGTTCGCAAATTCAGATTTTGGCTATTTTCAATGAATAGGCTCATTTTTTCATAGAATTAATCAAGAATATCTTTCTGATTAATTTTTTCTATGTTGCTATGAAAAGTCTTTCTGATGACTCTTTTCTATGTTGCTTTGTAAATTTTCAAGGATTAATCATGATTTAAACCATTTTCATTAAAAAATTTAGATTTTGGCTATGTTTTAACAAATAGGCTATATTTTTGTACAGAATTAACTAAGAATATCATTCCGATGACTTTTTTATATGATGCTTTGCAAATTTTCATGAAATATTAATGATTTAAACAATTTTCATAAAGAAATCAAGAACTTGGCTATTTGTCAACGAATAGGCTACATTTTTAAACAGAATTAACTAAGAATATCTTTCCGATGACTTTCTTCTGTGATCATTTGTAAATTCTCAAGTATTATTAATTTTATTAAAACAATTTTTATAAACAGATTGAGAGTGCAGCTGTTTTGAAACTAATAGGCTCAATTTGTTTACGGAACCAAGAAAGTACGTATTTCCAATAAGAATTCCCTACATTACTTTGCACATTAGCAATAATTATTATTTAGTTAAACAATTTTCATAAACGTATTCAGAGTTTGGGTATGCTTTTTTTCAATTTAAAAGAATTATTAATTATTTAAACAATTCACATAAACAAATTCAGAGTTTGGCTATTTATCAACGAATAGGCTACGATAACTATCTTTCCGATAATTTTTTTTTCTTTCCGATATCTTTCCGATAAGTTTTTTCTGTGATACTTGATAAATTCCCAAGTATTATTAATTATTTAAACAATTTTTATCAGCAAATCCGAGGCAACTAAGAATGTCTTTTCGAGGACCTTCTTTACGGAAGCACACAATTTCTTTACGTAGTCAACTAAGATTGTCTTTCGGATGCTCTTTTCTATGTTGTTTGGTGAATTTACCAGAATTATTAATTATTTAAACAACTTTCATAATAAAAATCAGAATTTAGATATTTTTCAACGAATAGGGTGAATTTTTTACAGAATTAACTAAGAACATCTTTCCGATGACTTCTTTCTATTATGCTCTTGAAATTTCTAAGATTTATTAATAATTTAAAATATTTACATGAAGAAATTAAGAGTGTGGTAATTTGTCGAAGTAATTAATCCTCCCGTCAAACTTCCTGCTCGACATAAGTTAAAACCAAGGTTAAAACGCAGAAAATACACAACTCGGTCGTATACGTCCCAGTTGGTCATCCATCCGAGTGCTATGCGCGCTCGAAATGGCTTGACATCTGGACTCTTCTCGAGTCGAGATCAGATACTGTGTATTTCTATAAAAATTTGTACGCGCCGAAATTGTATAGGTTTTTTTTCAAAGTTGCATGAAAATGTTTAGAGTTGCACAATTATTTATTCTGCATCGTGAGAGAATATTCATACGAAGCCGTGTATAAATCAAAATTATTGAAGTAAAAATTAATTTCATGGTATTTTATTCAACTTCATTTCAAAATGAAATAATTACATGGAAATAAATTGGTCGCACGTATGAGGCTCTAGTTTAGCTTTAATTTTCATGGTATTTGCTATAGCCCACGCAGCAGCCTTTTCATCTATTCCCGCCTCTTTAGCTAACACGCGTTTGCAAGCTTTTTCAGTTAAATCTATGTCAGCTAAGTTTCTAAGCTCAATGTTATCTCTGTTCTGTGAGTAGGCAATATCGTGATCCTTACAAGCTGCGCCATGAGGATTAATTCCAGGATCACCCCGAGCAAGTCTGTTTGCTAGCTTTGTACCAGGTCCACAATACTGATATCCCGGGAGATGCAATTACAATGGAAGATTGTTAATAACTCTGTAAAGTAGACCTCTACCACGTCTTACTTCGTTCGAGGTTCGCTTACGACTGACTCCAGCTTTGTTTCCATGTACAATCATATGTGTTTGGGAGATACCATCAGACTGAAGAGCTAACCTATATAAACTGAGTATTTATAGTTTTTACCTTAGTCATATTCAAGATGAAGTTTCAAGCACAATCTATTAAATTACCTATGGTGAATTTTGATTCGCTCACGCAACATGAAAACAAAGAAAAACGACATGGACAGTTGTTACCGAACAGTATACGAGCAATATTCTATGGACCATCCAACTGTGGCAAAACAAATGCCTTAATGGCTCTAATAACACATCCTAATGGGTTACGATTTGAAAACATATATGTCTGTTCAAAATCTTTAAATCAGCCCAAGTATCAATTTTTAGAACAAATTCTTCAAGAAGTAGATGGTGTTGAGTACTATCCTTTCAATGAACATGAAAATGTAGTCATCTTTACAGCTGCCCTAAACAACAGGATTATTCGGCAAATTGAGCCTGTGTGGCGTGAGATGTACGAACAACGTGGCTCGAAAAAAGGTGTAGCAGGCTGTCGAGAGAACCTGCTAATAGACAGGTGAGTCTGCAAAGACGCCGCAGTCCATCAACGCGTCCTGTCAATGGCCTGGATTGACTACCGGAAAGCTTTCGATTCAACCTCTCATAGACTTATCATCTGTCTGTTGGAAAGCTTGAAGATGCATCCACACATAGTGAGATGCATAGAGAGATTGATGCCTCTTTGGAGAACTAGATTTACTATCTCATCTGGAAATTATCGTGTGACAACAAACAACGTCACCTTCCAGAGGGGCGTCTTTCAGGGCGATTCCATGAGCCCTTTACTTTTTTGCATCACACTTCTGCCTCTATCTCTCGCACTACGAAATTCTTCTGGATACCTATGTGGCGACACTAACCAGCGCGAGCATAAGGTCACTCATGTATTTTATATGGATGACCTGAAGCTCTATGCTTCTGGTAAAGACAAACTTCAAACTGCCATAAATATCGTCAAGAAGTACACAGGAGAGATTGGGATGGACTTTGGATTGGATAAATGTGCCAAAATTCATCTGAAGAACGGAAAGATTGTTGGCGTTCCCGAGGACCCTGAGCTTGTGGATATAGGTCTTATCAGCCATCTTAACACTGGAGAGACCTATACATACCTGGGCGTGCCTCAAAGCCGCATTCAGGACGTAACATCAGTAAATGAGTCTGTCCGAAGCAGATACAAGCATTTTCTTGGCCAGATTTGGTCTTCCAATCTGTCAGCGTTGAACAAGATATCTACGACTAACATGCCTGCTGTGCCCGTTCTACTCTACTCGTTTGGGGTGGTTCAATGGACGAAGAACGAACTTAAGGCCCTTGATGTCACCACACGTAAGATCATGCATATGCATAAAAGCTTGCCTATAAATTCGTCAGTTCCGCGATTATACATTTCACGCCATCAAGGCGGACGCGGACTTCTACATCTCCAGTGTCTCCATAACCGAATAGTTCTAAGTACAGCTTATATCGTAGCCAATGGCAGAGATCCTCTGCTAAAAATGGTCAGGAACGACGATCTGATTGGCAAAGGAGCGTTCCTTTACAAAGCTGCGGAGCAAGCGGCCGAAACCTTTGGCCTGAACTTTAACATCATAAGTGAGGAAAGTGCATTACTCCATCTAGCTGCTTCACTTCTGAAAGCCGAAGTGAAGAAAGCAGAAGTTCAAAAATGCCATCAAGAGCTACTCGACAAGAAAATGCACGGAGTTTTTCACAGAAATGTAGAAAAACAGTCCTTGTCGAAGGAGCAAACTTTTGCTTTCCTCAGATCATCAGGGCTTAATTCAGGTACTGAGTGTTTCATGTTTGCATGCCAGGACGGTATCATTTCCACCTTAGCATACCGTGACCGAATTTTATGTCAAGAAGTGCCGAGCGATAGGTGCAGAGCGTGTCATGCACACGCTGAGTACCTGGAACACATACCATCGGGGTGTCCCACCCACGCAGGAACGTCGTACATCTACAGACATAATTTGGCCCTAAGAGTCCTTTATTACCATCTTTGTCGCTCTTACGGTGTTGGCCGCGACCCTGCCCTGCCGAACGCTGCAAGGGAGATAGAGTCAATTGTCCAGAACGAGAAGTGCCAAATTTTCTGGAACTACGATTTTCGAACAGCAGTCTCCGTTGTACACTCGAGGCCTGACATTGTTCTCCAAGATTTCGAGAAACGAACTATATTCGTGATAGAATTCTCGGCCCCGTCAGAATACAACATCACTGCCAGGCAGAAAGAAAAGGAGGAGACGTATTAAGACCTTAAAAAGGAGCTGCGAAGCCTATACCCAAAACATTCGGTACAAGTAATTGTCCTTGTGATAGGTGCTCTCGGAGATGCGAAACTGTCACTAGTTCGTAACCTTAAAGCCATACCCGCGTGCCAAAAATATGCTAAGGCACTTGCGAAATGGATGCAGAAAGCTGTCGTTCCTCTAAGTGCTTTTTTCACCTCTTCGGCAGTGATTGATGGACATTCATCCTCAGATTTTATGAGGTTGTTGCAAAATTCCTTGAAGCGGATGATATTGTCAGTATTTTCTTTCAACTCTAGTGTTTTCGGGATCTTGTATACCTCTCTCCAAAAAGTCTCTACCTCGTTGGGCTTGGGTGGATTTTTGACAGAAACAGGGTGATCATTGAACAGGCGAGATGGGTCAGCGAGAAACTGTTGATTCTCCCTGATCCATCTCTCCCTTTTCTGTATTCTTCTCCTTGCGTCAGATAACAGCAGTATTTTGTCAACAATATGCTGCTTGATTGTCAGCAGCTTTGACTTGTTTAGTGTGTGATTCAAGATCCTTAGTTCTTGGGCGAACTTTCGAACCCTTTCCGTGAACGGCTTACCAGATGTTATGTAGTCAATCACACATTGAACACGGGACGCATTCTGTCTTGCCCATCCAATCTTATTGTTCATTTGATGTAAGCGTCTTTAAGCGAGCCAAGATGGGAAGTCAAGGTCCACCAGGAGTTGGATTCAAAGTCGGATCTAAAGGAAATTTTTATATTGAAAACAAAAAGTTGTGCAATTTAGCTGAACCTCAGGATCTAAATAATGCAGTAAATTGAAATCGAACACAGCATATGATACAACATGAAATAGAGTCTATCTATGAAGTTATATCATCTTTTCGAACTGAAGTTGTTAACAACAGTATGCTGATTGGAATTCTAGAATCTTCTACAAATGAACATTTGAAAAAATAAAAAATTGATGCTGAAACCAAACAAAAGCTAGTGAGTCGTAATTCAGAGCTCATATCGCAGCTGGACACCAAGGTGATCGCACTCGAAAATGGACGAAGAGAAGCTGCAGGTGGTGAAGGAACTGCATAAGCCTGCGAGGAGAAATTACCAACGTCGGCATGTTGACATCCGTGGTATTGATGAGACGAGGTAAGCTGACCTCGTCGAAATGATACCAAATGAGCGGAAAACCAGGGGTTATAAACACATATTAACCATCATTGATATATTTTCAAAGTTTGCTTGGGCTGTCCCTCTTAAGACCAAGAGAGGTGATGATGTAACTGCTGCAATGGAATCGGTACTAAATAAAGGCCGTGTGCCTACGAACTCACAAGTCGATGAAGGCAAAGAATTTTACAATTCAAAATTTGAAAATCATATGAAAAGATATAGTATAAATATGTACGCGACATTTAGTAATTTGAAAGCGTTGATCTGTGAGCGTTTTAATCGCACGTTAAAAAATAAGATGTCGGTGCAATTTAGTTTGCAAGGAAATTATAAATGGGCAGATATTTTATCTGATTTAATGTCTTCTTATAATGATAGCAAACATCGAACTATTAGAATGAAACTGAAAGATGTTACCACTCAACATAAGACGAAATTGCTGTTGAATGTTTACAATAAACTTAAGGTTAAACATAATGTTAAAAAATCAAAATTTAAATTAGGTGATAAAGTGTGTATTAGTAAATTTAAGCATGTTTTTAAAAAAGGTTATACACCATATTGGACAACTGAAATATTTACTGTGAGTCACGTAAATGATACTGTACCTATAACGTATATGCTTAAAGATTATGAAAATAGGGCTGTTGCAGGTAGTTTTTATGGACAACAACTCGCAAAAGTTAAGCATCCAGACATCGATCTTGTTGAAAAAGTACCCAAGAAACGTGGCAAAATATTATTTGCAAAATGGCTAGGTTTTGATAATTCGCACAATAGTTGGATAAATAAGTCTAGTAGATAAAATAATGTATTAATATTAAGTTTTCTATGAATAAATTTGAATATTTCTAGTAAAGTAACCTGTCTTTTAATTAGCATGCTTAAACCTTATATATTACTAAAGAAAATGTCATATTTCGTTTAAATTATATTTATTAAAATCATTTTTTTATTACTACGTACTTAACACGTCGTACACTTTAATGTATGAAGCAACCATTTACATTTTCAAGTTGTGGTAATTTCTCAATAACATCCCAGAAAACACTCTGCAATTTAAAAGTAATCATTTCCACAAAAAAATTTGAAATGTACAAGATTAGAAAATACGAGTTTTTTCGAATCTTTATTTTTTTAATTTGTATGTATATATGATTCCACACTTTGCACAGCCACTGATTTTACATCATACTAAACACCTTCAGCTATAGTTTCAATGATGGCGTCTTTAACACGTTGAAATGATACAACACTCAGTTGAAGAAGAAGTTGATTCGCACATAAGCTCACTTGCTTGCGAACAGCAAACGTTGTTTCTTGAAATATAACTGGATATTTTCGTTTTTCTTGTGCATTTCCATCTTGATCATTTTCATATAATGCTACTACAAAATCTCCATATGATTCAGTAAAATGGATAATAAGACTTTTACAGATGATGCTTAGCTGCTTCTCTTCCCCATTAAAATATTATGAAATCAGTTTAAAAAGGTTTTGTAACAGTTTCCAGTCTTCAGGTTGCAGGGATACGGTGGTATGTGGATGACTTGCAGCTAGTTGCGCTGTTAAAGTCAAGCCCCCATCTTCTTGAGTTTCAGCTCCAACATGTTGTAGAATTTAGCGTTTGATTTCGATGAGTATATGCCATGATGATGATGTTGCATGCATGAATGGCTTTTAAGCACTGAGTGTTAAATGTAAGGTTTAAACCATGTATTGTCTATTCACAAATTCAATTTGATTGTACACACCACCCAAATACAACATATAGATATCTTTGTCTTCACATGTTTTCATGGTTGCTTGAAGAAGAGCTTTATCCTGTTGAAACAATGTTACCATACTCTTGGGTAGGTAGACTGAAAACGTATTGTCCACAATTGCGAAGAACCTGAATCCGTACCTAGTCGATGCTCTCTTTATGCCATTATTTTCATATTTTTTATTCAACTTCAGATTAGCAAGCCTCCTTTTTAAAAGAAAATGTTCAACTTCAAGACCTACTTGGCTTAATTTATCGTAATCAATTTTTCACTGTTTGAAATTTTCAATAGACAAACTGTTCAACTTACTTATCAGATTCTGAATATCTGATCGCACTTGTATTATTTGTTTGAGTTCTTGGATGTGTTTCAGAAATAACTTTAATCGAATGCCTAATTCGTGAAGGTTTTTCCTCATCGTTTAGCATATAACTGTAGACTGAAGCAAATAATGAGCCTTATATAGCTCTGATATTATTATTATTTCGAACCCCCACTCATATATTGTTTCCCCCTCCATATATTTCCAAGAATTGTTATAATATGGTTAAATTATTTTAACTTCGATTTAGAAAAATTGTTGATGCGCCATTAGGATTCCTGGAACTAGGATGATGTCATCAAAATGGAATTTTTTTTACGAGGAATTGTTTCACATTATGTGAAATATGAGAACCATGACTCATGATGTCGTCAAAAATCAGAGGGAATTTTATACTTGAAAAGATCAAAGAGATTACGTCAGAAGAATGACGCATACTTATGGAATGTATAAACAATAAATTTGTAGTGAACCTACATGCTCACCAACATTAGACTTACGTTTTTCGTCCAATTCTTGGAAAAAATATGACGTCAACTTCCTGTCGGCAGATATCAAAGGAGAACTTCCAAGAACAGCAAAAACCAGTAGATAAAAACATCGGTTTTCCTTAAAAATGAATTACAAGTCAAATAATGATATATCTACAATTTGCAATTAGTTCGAAAATGTACTAAAAATGAACGAGAACTTAAATTGACAGTAAATGCTTCAATCCTAAAACATGATTGCAGGGACAAATAAAAAGTGGATTGTGAAGAAAAGAGCGATCGAAAATAACTTAATCGTCCTTGTCGATTGAAAGCGGATACAAATTTTTCAAGACCCGCTTTTAGAGACACCTGATAAGCTTCGAACCGTGACTGCTCGAATTACTCCACCTTGACCTGTGTGAGTTCCGATGATTCGCCCCATTTTCCAGTTCATCGGTGGCAGGTTATCTTCCTTGATGACAACAAGAGTTCCAAACTCGATGTCCTCTTGCTTGGTTGCTGTTTTCCACTTGCTGCGTGAAATTAATTCGCCTAAATACTCTCGATGTCATCTGTCCCAAAAATGATGGCGCATTTGCTGGGCGTGTTCCCAGGAGTTCAAGCGATTAGCTGGAATGTTGCGCTTGTCTCTTTGCGGGAAGCTCGTCAGAGAGGTCCCAATGAGGAAGTTAAAGAACGTGAATTCAGGATTGCCTCAATCTCGACGACGTAGGTTTGAAGCTGTTCGTAGGTTAAAAGGATATTTCCTGCAATTCGCGTAAAGTGTTTTTTAAAGGACTTAACCGCGGACTCCCAAAGACCCCCAAAGTGAGGAGCTCGGGGAAGAATGAAACGCCAGTTAATTACCTTCTTTGAAAGGAAGGCTTGAGTTTCCTTGTTTTTCTCGAATGAGAAATTCTCCTATTGCCTCTTCGCGCCATAAATCTCTTTAATGAAGCTAGAAAGGCCTCAGTTGACAAATCGCAGGCTAGTTACAAGTGAACAGGCTTGGTAGCAAGACAAACAAAGATTGAATCATAAGTTTTTATTTTTATGCGATTCCGATTTCGGCATACCTTAATGAAGAAAGGACCACAATAATCCACCCCCACGTCGGTAAACGGCCGAGAGAATGACACGCGATTTTTTCACAAGTTACCCATGATGTATTTTACTTCACTCGCTTTCGCTCGAAAGCATCTTATATATTGTCGAACAACGTGTCGCACGGTATTATGACAGTCTATTGGCCGGAAGGTTTCGCGAACACCATAAAGGGTGGCGTTAACTCCGGCATGCATACGATCAATGTGTTCGTCGCGAATGAAAATTTTTGAAACGTGATGATTTTTTGGAAGTACTATTGGATGTTTATGAGAGTCTGGCACATTAGCATTTGCCAATCTACCACCAACCTTGATGATTCCTTGGTCGAGAAAAGAGTTTAGCTTTAAAAGGTTGCTTTTGGATTCAACTATTTTATTTTTTGAAAGCGAATGAAATTCATTCGGAAAAGCTTCTGATTGTGTGATTTTAATTACGAGGTGAAACGCATAATTCAATTCGCTCGTAGACAGGTCGCCCGCTTGTCTAGCTGTGGAATCCTTATTTCTGCAATTGTTTATGAAGCCTAAACAATAAGCTGCTACAGTTTTAGCCTTTTGAAATTGGTAAAACGTTTAAGCAATTTGCTTTCTGTCCTTTTTTCCTGAATGAGGTTGCACGACAGCTTTGAGAAATTACTGCGCGTTTCTGGGACCTCGTGTTTTGAAAAGATAATTGAGGCCAGGTGTCTCTGTCTTGACTCAGTCGTCGAGGCCTATGAGTCCAAAGGGTGTTTCGAAGGAATTCTTTTAGGATTTGACCACGTGAAAGTAGGTCAGCAGGGTTGTCCTGCGTAGGAACATGAAACCAGTCTTGAGCTTGAGTTGCGGCTTGTATTTCAGCCACCCTATTAGCGACGAAGTTTTTCAAGGTGTGAGACGAACTGCTTTGATGAAAGATTCGCTACGCAGAGCTCTAATCTAGGTATAGTAGTAGTTTTTAAAGGTGCGACTCGTGACTTCAAAAAGATTAGGCTACTTTGATGATTGCATTGCTGATCAGTTGAGCGAAAGTAGAAACCGGCTCTATAGGCCTTCTCGTTCGCGTCACAGAATACATGTATCTGAATTTCGATTGCATTTGGGATTAGCACCCAGCGACTGAATTCAATATTATTGAGAAGCTGCAACTGACTCTGATAGCTAATCCAAAAACCCTGAGACTCCTCTGGGACAAGAGTATCCCATGTGAGTTGGAGTTTCCAAAGCTGTTGGATCGTTATCTTTGCTATCACTATGACTAGATCGAGTAGTCGCAATGAATCGAACAGTTTTGATATCTGTGATAGCATTAAGCGTTTAGTGATAGGTTCACGTGTATCAACCATATTGACCGTATAAATGATTGAATCCGCTGCAGCATCCCAGTGAACTCCGAATGTTTTTATAGTTTCCGAGGGATCCAAAGACATGAAAGCCTTGGAGTGTTCTTCCGAAAAAAGTTCATTAATGAAAGATTTAGATGCTCATTTTCGAATATTGAAACCTCTATTCTTTAAAACATCAATTAAATCGTTTCGAATTTGAGCTGCCTCTTGATAAGTTAACGCACCTGTTAAAAGATCATCAACGTAGAAATCTCTCTGTAAAACAGTGAAAGCGATAGGAAAGGATTCGCGTTCATCTTCCCCTAGTAGATAAAGAGTGCTGATCGCAAGGAAAGGAGCGCATGCAGTGCCGAACGTTACTGTACTTAAGCAGTACGTTTCAATTGGCTCGTCAGGAGAATGACGTCAGAGGATCTTTTTATAAGGAGTATCCTCTTCTGACACTATAATCTGCCTCTACATCTGTTCGATGTCGGCAGTGAGTGCATATTGAAAGGTTCGGAAACGCGTTATGATCGAAAAAAGATCCTCTTGAATAGTCGGACCGACCATCAGAGAATCGTTTAACGAGAGTCCAGTTGTTGTTTTTACGGAGCTATCGCAAACGACTTTTGTCTTTTTAGTAAGACTGCATGTCTTGACTACCGCGTGAAGCGGAAGATAATAACCATAATTGATAGGTTCATTGTTTGAAATTGACTTCAGGTGTGACTCTTTAAAATAACCTTGGATGCATGCAGTGTATTGATCCTTGAAGGCAGGATCTTTCTCGAATCTTCTTTCGAGTGCATGGAACGCTGCAGAGCTATGTTTCCTGAGTTTCCAAGGGAGTCTCGATTGTCGTTAAAAGGAAGTTTGACGCAATATCTACCTGATTCTTCTCTTTGAGTGGTATTTTTATAATACTGTTCACAGGCCAATTCTTCCTTTGACCTAATGTTGGCGAATTGAGAATTTCTTTGAAATACATGGGGTTTCAAACAGAGATCTAACATGAGTTTCAACTGTAAATTCTCGATTGTCTCATTGATTTTTTAGAAGCTCCCAAGCGACATGGTAATTTTCGTTCGTTGTTTCGAGCGATACAATGACTTCCGCCGCTTTATTCTTGACACAGACTTTAAGATAATAAACTTTGTGTGATATTGGAATTTCTTCATTATCATGACACATCGATTTGAATGCGTCGCGAAAGTTGAGCCAAGTGTCATAAGAACCGTGAAAAGTCGGCGTTTGGAGCTTGGGGAGTTGAAAGCGCGAGGACTATAAAAACGAGTTTCAAAGGAAGACCTTTCTGAGTCATTCGTTGCTTCCTCTTCTTCCGTTTGAGGTAAATCTTCAATTTTATCCTGAAACTCGTCAAATTCATCCCAGTAAGTGAGATGTTTGTTTAGTCTGCCTTCTAAATCAAGCGATTCTAAATCGGTATCTTCGGCAATTGATTTTAAAATATTTTCGAAGGAGGTTACTTTGCGTTTTATTGAACCGCGAAGCTTCTTAAATTTTGTGAGCGAGTTCGTCATGGTTACGAGAGACACACAATCAATATAAATATCAAATTTTTCCGTCGAGACTAAGGCACTATTGGGAGTGAAATGAAAAAGTTGAAAATGAAATCGGGAACTCTCTTGACTTACTTGGAACGATGGGCAGACTCGCGATGACTCCAGTCGAAGGATGCTGCGTTTGTGGGTTTTTAAATCTTTCCAGAGAGATAGCTTCCTTGCAGAAGTGACGCCTTTTGGAAAGTTGACGTCCTCGATAAAAGTTCATAAAAAGAAGACGAGCTTAGAACTTGAAACTTTCTCCTTGGTACTGGCTTGCTTTTCAGTTTCGGCTACTCACTGCTCATCTTTGAAATGATGAGTTTTGAAAGTGGAGATTGAAACTTCACTGTTATCTTTATATTCACTTGTGAATATTACTGGCAGTCAGCTGAGCAAAATAAGTCACTTATAAAACGTGGTTCTCACTTTGCAGCTGCACTGAACCCACTGAAGTTGATATTCACTTTTTTCACTATGGAGTTTTCTCACTGATGTTGCTTGTTACGAACCGTAAAGGTACCTGGCGATTATTACCGAACGGCAGGCTTTAGGGAGTGTAGAAGATTACAACAGTCGCTTACAATTGGTTGAAACGAAGAAAAAGAGCAGGCTCTACTCAGGCTCATCGGAGGGTCGAACATTAGAAAACCATTAGTGAAAATTGAGAGACCTACTCCTTAGTGGTGGCACGAGCATCACGTCTAAGTGATAAATTTATAAATAACAACTTTTAAATTCCCTACAGTTGACGACCATTTACATAGCTATACAGACAGACCTACAGAAACCAATGGTTATTACAGAATTCACAATATGAGAGGCTAATGAAATCGACTGAGTTTGAAAATTCCTTATTACGGTTAAGTTACAAAAATAGTAGTAAATAAAAATATACAATTCATTTGAAGAATACGAAATAAGGTAAATAGACAAAATATATACTTAGTTTCCAGTTAAAAGAGAGAACTATTATAACGTAACAGTCAGGTACAGGCTCATAATTATTTCAAAATTATAAAAGTTGCATTTCAAATTATTTGGATGGTTTAAATGTCGAAATAGTTAGAATTTTCAAATGATAATGATCTTCGATGACGTTGATTTAAACCCTTAACTTGTACAATCCTGCTACAAGCAGTACATACAAGGTTAATTTAGGGTATTTCGTAGGATTATTAACGATGGCAGAGCTTGCGAGCACGCGAAGTATACCAAGGCCTATCATGCACTTCGAACTTTGCCTTGCCCCGAAGGTGACCATGCAACGTATCTAAGACGGACTTATACTCTCGAGTGCCGATGAAATAGCAAAAGGCGAGGGTGGTATGGAAAATAGGTAGTATGTAGAAAATGTGCTGATTATGTCAGGCTGGTAAGACCTGACCAATTATTAATTTGTGGTTTTGCGTGTCACTTATCAGCGCTATGCGGACTGTGTCAGAGTTCAGTATTTAAATGAGTGAGAGATAGTTGCTTAAACAATTATTTTATTATAAGGAATAAGAACAGAGTTAAGAGTTACATAAAATAAACTTAGATGTACCTTTCTACGCTTGAAAGGGCGAGAGTGAGTTGCTTTGTCAGTTGGATCTCCGCGTTTATCGTAGAGCAGCGACGGAACTCTACCAAAAGTCTCAGCCGAAGGGACTTAGTACCGGACTCGAACACGGCAACTATTTTAAGTTGAACTTGAAAGTACGCGACTTAATCCAAGTGTTTCTTTGGTCACAATGAGATAGAAGCCGTAACTTTGTCAAAGTGATTCGTTAATCACTTTGATAGGATTTACAATTGTGAGCACGTTCCTTTAATTTTCTGAAATGGCACGTTCTTTTAACTTTTTGCAATGGCACGTTCCTTTAACTTTTTGAAATGGCACGTTCCTTTAACTTTCTGAAACGGCATGTTCATTATTGGAATAGGGCGACCGGTGATATTGATACATATTGATATTGAAACATACTTGGCTGCATTTTTTAAATTTATAATATAGTTTAAACAGTCTCAATTAACCCTGACCAATTTTTCATTTTCCTTGACCATTATAAATATATCTTTCAGGTTAAATTTCCAACCAGAGAACTTAATCTTCAACCGATAAGATTAATTTTCTACCAAAAAGATTAATTTTGAACAAAATTCATGAATCTTTAACTAAAATGAGGGATATTTAACATACAAAAAAAAGAATTTTGAACCAAGAAGAATAATTTTCTACAAAATAAGACGAATTTTGTATGAAAAACATGAATTGTCAACTAAAGAAGCTACCAAGCACGTAGTAGTTAAATCTTCAGTTAAAAAAATTAATTTTGACAAATAAATAAGAGTTTTTAACAATATAGTTTAATTTTTACCAAAGAAATAAATTCTCAAGTACAATGATGAATCGTCAATTAAAATACTGATATTTGAACCAAATAGTTGGATTATCCACCAAAAAGATGAATTTTCAACAATAAAGATTAATTTTCTACCAAAGAGACGAATTTTAAACAAAATACAAGAATGTTTAACAAGATAGTTGACGCTTGAACTACACAAGATGGATTATCAACCAAACACGGAGTAGTACAATTTTCAGTATAAACAATTAATTATCGACAAAGAAAAGAATTTTGAACCGAATAGTTGAAATTTCGACCAGCAAGACGCATGTTTAACAAAATACATGAATTTTCACGCCAAAAGGACGAATTTTCTACAATACAGTTGAATTTTCAACCAAAAAGATGGTCTTTTTTGTTTCTAACAATATTGTTGATTTCTTCGATGTTTTTCTTTGTGTTTAAATATAAGCACAATTCCACAAATTTGCAGTTTATGAAACTGAATTGAGCAGTCAGGAATTGTAAACAAAATTTAGACCCGCGCAATAAAAATGGCTAATTTTCGTTTTCGGACATGAAAAATTAGAACATAGTACAAAAATCAGAAAATCAGGGCTACGTGACTGGCCAATGTCACCGAAAATAATTTTTCCTTTCTTTTGCTCGGATCAAAACTTTTCATACGGCTTTGGTGCACTATTTCCGTCATGGGGTACTTTACATCCGCATTGAACTTATAGAAAATGAATATCTTTTTCCGTATTTTAAATTGGTCCCGGATAGACCCTATAAACATACACGGTAGGACTTGCTTCTGTCTTCGATGGTAAACGCCCAGATAGGTCCCGAATAAACCCGGATTGACGCTTCTTTTAAAGTTAGAGGAAATGAATTTATATTTTCTTGTCCCAAATAGGTCCCGGATAGACCCATATAAACATACGAGGTAGGACTTGTTTCTTTTTTCGACGGTAAACGCACGGATAGGTCCCGGATAAACCCGTATGAATGCTTCTTTTGAAGTTAGAGGCAATGGATTTCTTTTTCCGTGTTCCAAATTGATCCCGGATAGACCAGAATAAACATACGTGGTAGGATTTGTTTCTTTTTTCGACGGTGAACGCACATATAGGTCCAGGATAAACCCGGATAGATGCTTCCTTTGAACTTGGAGGCAACGAATTTCTGTTTCCGTGTCCCAAATAGGTCCCGGATAGACCCAGATAGATGCTACTTATGACCCTTGAGCAAATAATTTTCGGATAGATGGCCACTGTGTTCTTTACTAAAATACGCGATTGGTCAGGTCTCCCTGATAGAACCTAGATAGATCCGTACAATTTCTGTATTGGAAATAAGTATCCATATAGAGCCCGGATAGACACGTATACAAGACTTATCAGGTTTTTATCTGGGTCTTGTCTGGTTTCTGTCGGATCCCATCCGGCATTTTAAGCAGGGTGGCCACAGGAAAGGACAAAATCACAGCGACACACCAGCGCATCTCTCGTGTGTTTTGAGGACACGAAGCGACCCAAGGATGACAACTATCTGCATTCGTCTCGCAAGAACCTCGGCATGTTTATGGCACGTGGGTATGGCTTTGAGGTTACGACTCAGTGATAGCTTCATACCTCCGAGAGCACCGATCACAATGAGAATCATTTTGGCTGAATATTCTACATACATACGCCTGGAGCCTCGGAGCGTTCGGCAGGGGAGTGCCGTGGCCAACACCATAACAGCGAAAAAGATAGTAGTAAAGTACTTTTAGGGCCGCATTGTGCCTGTAGAGATACGTCATTACCGCGTGAGTGGGATGCCTGGATAGTATGCTAAGGTGGAATTGACTCCATCGTAGCAGGCAAAAATGAAACCCTCTGAGTCGCAATTAAGTCCGGATAATCTGATGGAAGCAAAAGTTAGCTTTACATTATAAATAATCATAACAGCAAAAATGGAAGTTTAAAGAATGTAGTAAATAGTCATAACTACGAAGTCATCATCCTAGATCTTGCGTACCTCGAATATACCTCCCTCGAGATAAAGGGGGTAGAAGCTTGCTAAGCTTGGAGTGTCTTCATTGAAGAACGATTCTGGCTACAGACTGCTCAGTTCTAAATAGCACAGATTGTCTTAGGCGACTCTTTCATCAACATGAAGTGTTCAATGCTGCGGCATTGTTACACCGTGCCGCAGATAGGGTCGCAGAGGATCTTGGCCTCCCATTTGATTCCAGCGACACTACACATGGCTTAGCATCACTAACATCTTTGGTGCTCAAAAGTCGCGCACAGAAAGCTTCTACATACGCTTCTACTAAATGAACATGTTGAAAAGCCCCTTCACGGTAAATTCTACGGCATCATACGTAGAGAAGAGCTGTCGATGGGTCTGTCCAACATGTTTCTCAAGTCTGCTAGTTTGAGATTAGAGACCGAGGGATTTATTTTTGCTTGTCCAGACGGCGTTATAGACAACTTACTTTACCGCGAGCGTATAATGAATATACCTGTAGGCGATACTAACTGCCGAGCGTGTAAGCAAGAGTCAGAAACACTTGGGCATGTTCTTAGTGGATGCTCAATGTATGCACGTTACGTGTACATCAAAAGACACAATGCGGCTCTAAAAGTGTTATATTACCATCTTAGGCACTTCTCCACCACTCAACGTATCAGTGCTACGAAGTCTGATATTTTCCTCGTAGATTTGAAGACCAAGATCATTTACGTGATTGAATTCTCGGCACCAGCCGATGGTAATATCACGGCAAAGGATGAAGAAAAACGGGCGAAATATCAAACACTTCTATTCGAGCTGAGCAGGCTGTACCAAGGCTACAAAGTCCATCTTGTAGTTTTCATACTCGGCTGTCTTGGAGGTATGGAAGCTTCATTTTTTAGCCAACTCAACAAGATTCCGGCTTGCCAGCGTCAGGCTCATTCCATCGCAAACCGGATGCAAAAGGCTGTTCTTCTGGGATCACGTCACCTAGTCCGTCAACACTGTTCTTCATAACATTCTACAAAGATTGGTAGCTCTAAAAAAGTATCCAGAGGTGAAACCTTCATCTCCAAGTGTCCCGTCTGCCGCGCAAGTTCATCCGCAGGATTTATTTCTTTAAGGAACCATGATCGTAGCTTCCGGAGCCTACAACTTCTCACATAGAAGTTTAAAAATGATCTAACAGTATCACATTACAAGTATAGCATTTAAATCATTACCGGGCAATAATTGAAATCACAATTGAAAGACGTGTTGATTTTGTCAAATCCAAGCTTATTGGATCATCCCTCATCCCAACGTTTTGATTCATACTCTAAAAAATTTAACGAAAAATAAATGAAAATATAATTTGTATATTAATGTTGACATTAGTAGCCATTAATATCACTGTGGAAATGAAGCAATTCAAAGTGATGTCAACAGAAATTTGTAAAGTGAGGTTAAGTTACAAAAATGCATAAATGAGGTTATGATTAAAAAGTTATCAAAAACTAAAATAAAGTTAAATATATTTTATAAAAATAACATTTTTCACAAATTTGGAGACAATTTTGAAGAAAAATCTAGAATCATCATGCCTGAGATTAATCCCTTTATTTTTTTTATTGAAGAAAGAATCAATATTTAAAAGCTCATTCAAATTTTTTTAACAATCTCGAATTTTTAGATATTGAAAATCAAAATCATGTCCAGTCTCAATTCTATGTCTTTCAAGAGCCGTAATATTCTCTATATTCGAATCATGACGTTGATGACGTTGATGACGTTGATCCTCCTCAGAAAAAAAACAAATTAATACCTATAATAGCCAAAAAAAAAAATATCACACTTATCACAATAATATTTTTATCAAATCGGTGAAATACGTATCGTCAAAAAATCCTTTGAAAAACAGCATATTTCGTGTCGAAACGATTCTGTGACTTGAACTTGCACAGCCTGCCCGAATGGAAATGAATTCGGGCTGTAGATGAACAAGAACTTCTCAAAGTTATAACAGCTGGATAAATAAATCAAATTTGTAATCAACTTTCGTGCAATGTTGAATTATCTTTGTGCAGTTTCGAACCAACGATAAATCAATTATGAGTCAATGTTAAACTAAATTATAAGATTTATAATACTAAGTCTACGTTTGTACTAACTAGATGTGAGGTTTTATATAAGTAAAAAATCAATTCATATACATATATCTTCTCTTTATTCAATACAACCTTTACACCCACTATTTGCAATTATTTACGGCTTAACCCTAATCTGTTACAAGAACTAACCATTCTGCGTCACTGTCACTTAAAAAATCGTCGATATCCAGTGCGATAATCTTATAATGGCCTCATGCGAGGGTTTATGTACTGTTTGGCAGAAAGGATCGCTTGTCGTTATACTTTTCTTCTACAATACAGTAGGACCTGTCGCATTGGAACTCGTCGCATCGAAACCCTCGGAGGAAAGAAGTCCCCACTTGTAAACTCCTCCACTAGCCTATCGAACTTTATGGCCCTGAACATTTTGAGATACGTAACACTCAAGAGTTGTAGCTAAAATGTGTTTCTGCGACCTGCAGACAAAAAAAGTCCGTAATTATTTCACCATCACATTCA
>CAKNWW010202508.1:0-14505 GCA_932074435.1 Andricus kollari
AATTTAAGTACTTTAATACAAAATTATAACCTAAATAATTTAAGAATGATAGTAAATTAAAAATTAGAAAATTCTAAATTTTTTTTATGATTTTCTTCCTTACCTGTCGACCTGTCACGAAAACATAACTTCTCCTTTCTACTATTGCAGAAGATGAAAAGACCTTTTTGGCGCGAAAATTGCATGAAATCTCGCGAACAATCGTTTTGATACACAATGTCATCTAAAATTAAATGTAAGTTAAATGAATTTTAAACAATTCTTCCACTCAAAAGTATTTTGTTCAATTTGACGTTTCCTTCTTGAGTTTATGTTCCACATGATGGTTTTCGTATCATAAACCTGTCACTTTTTATCCAATTTTGATCAATTTTCTTGAATATTCTTCAACTTTAGTATTGATACTTAATTTTTAGTGTTTTTTAATAATAATTTACTTATTATTTTAAAAAGTTTATATCGAGGGGCACTTGTGACCCTGGAAATAGCTATATGATACAGCTCTGTCGCACTTACACACATCACATTACGTAAATGAGCACTATTATTAGTTGTTCCCTTTCTACATACCTCATTTGACGATTTTTGACGATAACGGTCAAATGACCAGGCAGAGGGTTAAAGAACATTATTGTTTAAAAAATTTATTATTATTTTTAATAATATTCTCTTTGAATAATGTTAGAAAGTTGCGGGTTTCTTTTTAAACTTTCAACTCTTTTTTCTACTTTTCACTTAGAGTATGGTAACAGTGACTGAAAATCAACAAAAATAATTGTTTGAACAAATTATTATTGTTTTTAACTATCTTCCCCTATAATAATGCTACTTCGTTGCGGTTTTTTTTCTGAAATTTGTTCACTTTTTTTCTATTCTTTACTTAGTGAGATTATAACGTAAGTTAATAAACTTAATTCTTATTCAATTCATTATGGTTTATAACTTCTTTCGGAGAAATGCTGAAAAGTTGCGGGTTTTTCTGAAATTTTCAGCTTTTCTCTGTCTTTTTATTAATCAGTAACTACTTCAAAGAAAATTTACATTTATAATATGATCATCCATGTGGAAAATTTGAATAATATTTCAAATGTCTGTTTTATTTCAGAAAAATATATTCACAAAAAGAAAGATTGTTCAAAGAATTATTCTCTCTATTTTTGATCTATTATTTGTTCATAACTAAAAAACCAAAGCAAAGTTATAAATTTAAGAAAAGCCGCAACTTTATAGCAATTATCTGATTGAAGATAGTTATGAACAATAATACAATGTTTAAAAAATTATTTTTGTTAACTTGCATTATTTATCATTTCACTCTAATTATAAAATTTGGAAAAACCGCGACTTTGTAACTGCATTCTAAGATAAAATTGCTCAATACAATAATAAATTATTTAAACAATGTATGTGAACATCTAATTATCAGTGGAAAGTAGTATTTTATGTATTGAAAACTATTTGTATTAAATGAAACCACGGAAAAATCATAATTAGCACTAGAAACTCGCAACACCCAATTTTTCACTTATGGGGTGTTTATGGGACCATTTACAACAAACATATGGGGGTAATATTTAAAAACTAATTATTCATTTGTATTCTATAGCCGATTAAGAAGAGCAATGTTGAGTTTCAACTCGATTCACCTAATATTGACGATTCTGAATTAAATGTACAGAAAAGTCTTTTTTTTCTTTTGGGAAATATGTGTTAAGCTTCATGGGGTTGGTGGAAACTCCGAGTATCATTTTTTATTAAAGGTCGAAAAGAAATCTACTTTTTCAGGAATAATTTTATGAAAATAAGCCCGAAAAAGATTAAAAATTAAAAACCAGACGTCCGAACTAATTCACTTTTCAGAAAATGTAACAATCTAAATATATTGCTCAGAAAAAATGGTTTTTACGAAGGTGTCTGTCTGTAGTCTGTAGTCTGTAGTCTGTAGTATCGTGTAGGCACGATAACTTTCGAAGGATTGATCAGATTGGATTGTGTTTTGGCACACTTTTTTAAGGCCTAAAAAGAAAGAACGAGTTCGTTAACCAGCCATTTTGGATTAAAATTCAAAAACTGAGCACATTTTGAAAATTTTTGAAACCACTTTTTTTCTAGATTTGAAAATTCTATGTACGGTTATTAGTAGTACGCAGAAAGACAAACCATTTATCATAATGACATTTTTCGATAAAATCAAAATTATCAAGAACAACGGCCAACGGCCAACGGCCATTCCACGCTGGGAGCACCAGTTCCCGTTAGATCACTGAAGTTAAGCAGTGTTGGGCGCGGTTAGTACTTGGATGGGTGACCGTCTGATACTGCTGCGTTGCTGTTGGCGGTCGTGGGTGTGGTGAGCCCATTTACTACAAATCCACCTAAAAAACACTACCCGAATCGGGTAGTGTCACGCTTACCCCTAGAGGCTCGCCGAAAGGGAAATAGCTTTAATGATATACATCAGAGTTATAGCATTTTCAAAATCCAAAAAAACAAACGAAAATTAACATTTCAAGCCGAACAAGGCACGCTATGAAAAAAAGTCAAGATGAGAAAAACGTTTCTTTTTGAGAGCCGTGCAAGATTATCATAAGAACTTTGTGAATTTTCTCGAAAAATCCAAAATTCAAATTTTGATCGCACTAAAAATAATAAAAAATCAAAAACTCAATTTTTCTGTCAAACTATGCAAGATAAAAAAGAGATGAAGAGATAAAAGTCGTGCACCTCAAAAAGATCTAAAAATTTTTTATAAATTACTTTTTGATAGGATTCGTAGTTTTTGTTTTATTCGTGAAAACAACATTAAAAATAAGGACGCTTAGTTTTTGTTTTAATCGCAAAAAAAAATTTAAAATAAAAAAAAAAAAAATATTTTCAACCAAAATTATATTATTATATTATTAGTATTCAAAAATAAAAACAATTTGTCCTAATGACATTTTTTGATGAAAAGAAAACGATCAGAGTTATAGCATTTTCAAAATCCAAAAAATCAAACGAAAATTAACATTTTAAGCCGTACAACGCACGATATGAAAATATTTTCAGAGGAGAAAAGCATTTATTTTTGAGAGCCCTACAAGATTATAATGACAACTTTTTGAATTTTTTCGAAAAATCGAAAATTCAAATTTTGATGGCACAAAAAATAATTAAAAATTAAAAATTCCATTTTGTAGTCAAACTATGCAAGATACAAGAAAAGATGAGGAGACAAAAATTATGTATCCAAAAAAGATCTACAAATTTGTTACAGATCATATTTTGATAGGACGTGTATTTTTCGTTTTATTTGTAAAAAAACATCATTAAAAATAAAAAAATTCCATTTTTGGACAAACGACACAAGCTATGAGAAAAAATGAATAAACAGAAGTTGCTCATCCAAAAAACAGCTACAAATTTTAACCCAACAATTTTTCGAGAGGATGCTTAGTTTTTGTTTTTATCGCAAAAAATAAGATTAAAAATAAAAAAATTTAATGTTTCGGAAAACGACACAAAGATAGAAAAAAAATAGGCAAACTTGTTCACTCAAGGAGGATGTACAAGTTTGTTATTTATAATTTTTAGAATAGAAGTTGTTTAACCAAAAAAGATCTACAAATTTGTGATAAACTCTTGTGATAAAAATGCGTCAAAAATTGAAAATTTAATTTTTGGAAAAACGACACAAGCTACAATAACTATTTATTTAACAAAATTTTTCGCATAAATTATATCTATAAATTTGCTTAGAACCACTTTACATCAGGAGGCGCATTTTCAGTTTAAATCATAATAAATAACGTTCAAAATAAACAAATTAAATTTATGGAGAAATGACACATGTTGCAACAAAGTGTATAATAACAACATTTTTTGTATAGGATGCACACTTTTTTATAAATATAAAACCAAGAAAATGAAATTACGTATGTTTCAATACCAATGCATATTATGAATTGTGATGATATAAATTTATTGAAATAATAGATTTTTCAGGGTAGCTGAGAATAAAAATTAGTGCAAAATAAGGAGAAAATATTGAAGTAATCATGAAAAATAAAAGTTGTACATTATTTTGCAAAATCCGAATAAGCAGTACCAGCTTGAGATACAGAAATAAATATGATATACATTTAATATAGTAATGTTGAACATAATGTAAAAAAGTGTAGATTTTTTACAAACTCGAGCGCGAAGCACGAGATTCTTGATGAGAATGTGTTCGTTAAAGCCAAAGGAGCTTTAACAAATGAGAATTCACAATCACCAATTTACAGTTGTAGATGTTTCAAAGGCCTGTGAACGAATATGTGGTAAATACAAAGACCGAGCGCGTAGCGCGAGGTAAGTACAGCATCAAGCGCGAAGCGCGAGAAACAACAGTCGCGCGCCCTAGGTGCGCTCAAACTTGAGAGCGAAGCGAGCCGCGCTGTACAGCGCGCGATGAAAATGTGCCCGCGCTGCAGGCAGATTTTTTAAACGCATTTATTTATTTTTTTGATTGGAACAAATTTGGGGGCCGTATGCAAGAAAATTAGAAAAAGAAATTTCCAATGCATTTTTGGACCACCCTAATGTGGACTCGCGTTCTTCTGAATCTGAGGATTTTTTTGAGGCACACATAAAAAAATAAATAATGTTCACAAGAATAACCGAATTGGCCGTCAATTCACAGCTCCTTTTCGCTTCGTAGCTTTTTTATACCAAGAATATCCATAATTTCATAAAATATTAAATAATTCCACGCGGACAGGGGAGCCAGGGATGGGAGGGTTTGTCAAATGTCCACGTTTGTCCAGGAGGGGTGAGGGTGTGGGGAGGGGGGGGGGATAAAAATGTAGTAAACAATTGACCACATTTTATATGCACGGCCCCTTTGAAGTTACTTGAATTCTCCTAAAGTCACTTGAAATCTCCTGAAATATCTGAAGTCATTTAAATTCAAATGAAGTCACTTGAAATCTCCTGGAACATTTGAAGTCATTTGAATTCAGATGAAGTCACGTGAATTCACGTGAAGTCACTTGTAATCACCAGGATTCATTTGAAGTCACTTGAAATCTCCTACAACATCTGAAGTCATTTAAATTCAGATGAAGTCACTTGAATTCACATGAAGTCACGTGAATTCACGTGAAGTCTCTTGAAATCACCTGAATTCATTTGAAGTCACTTGAAATCTCTTGAAATGTCTGAAGTCATTTGAATTCACATGAAGTCACGTGAAGTCACGTGGATTCACATGAAGTCACTTGAATTCTCCTGAAGTCACTTGAAATCTCCTGAAGTCAGTGAAATCTTCTGAAGTCATTGAAATATCCTGAACTATCTTGAAGTCAGAAGCAGGTGTACACCTATCGGTTGAGTTGTCAACCCCTCGATTAAATGTAAATTTTTCGGAACATTTACAATTTATCATAAAGATGGAGCTTAGAATATGTTTCTTAAAAAAAAGGAAGTTTGTGCGTGTACCGAAAGTTCGGTACAAATATGGGTATGTCTGCACAAAAATCCAGCTATTCGTACAAAAATTTTCAGTCGTTTTGAAATAATGAACCCTCTATTATATTCGACGGCCGGCCCATATTTAAGCCGAGGTTTGACCGTCCTTCGGGTGCATCATGATGACTTGTACAAGCCAATGTTATGCCGATGGTCGGGCCATGTCTTGCGCAGAGTCGGACCGACCGTACTTTCACGGTCTTTTTGAAACAACGAAGAAGAGTTTATCCGAAGGTCTGCTCATACTCGGGCCAAGGTTTGACCAACCGTCGGGTGCATCACGGTGACTTGTGGCTAACCGACTGCTGTATCGAAAGTCAGACCGACCGGGGGACTCAAAAAATGACCCAAAACGGGCTACATAGTTCATGGACGAGCCCTTGCCTGCAAATAGCCTTGGCCCTAAATCAGGGGAATCCAAAAGTAAACAGCCAGGGCCTTAAGACCCATTTTTGTTAGATTTCTCTCCGTAGAAAACAATGTTTGTTTAATTTTGTCCATATTGTTGTCTAATACAGATGCTAATTAAAACCTGAAGAAAAACTGCAAAGTCAGCAATACATATCAATTTAAGAGAAAACGGTTTGAACGAGAAGACGTTTAAAAATCGAACCTTCAAAATATTCGTAAGGTATACTTTATTAAGTATGCTATTGAATTAAATAATAATTTTAGATTGGGTCTAAATAATCGTTATCTACAAAAAACAGACTCAGCGGAACATATGTTATCTGTCTTTCTTGCTCCTTAAGAACCGTGAATGTAAAGGAATTAGAGTAAGCGAGACACTCGCGTGTGGAAAACAAATGACGCGAGAGTATCAGTACTATTTTTATTAATAATCGCTACTCGTCATAAGGACTCGCAATTTTTATTTGATTAATAGTTACGACGTTATGAAGTCCAGATCTAATTACATATTGTGTTCTAGATTTCGCAGTGAACTTTTGACGGCATTCCGTATAGTCACTGAAAGTGATTAATTTCTTGAAGATTTCAGCTTTCATCCCTTTTGCCTTTTTAACAAAGCCTTAACCGCTTACGCGGATACTATACATCTTGCTCCGCAAGCCAAGAAATTACGTAATAACTTCACCTGAACATTCGTCTTCCATTAAACCCAAAAATTTCTTGTTGGCTTATGGCATGGTGAAAACATTGTCACGAAGATAGACTGACGTATCGAATTGGCGTACATGGTTTTTCATATTCTCTTTCATATTAGCATAAATGTCATCACATTTAACTTCATATATCAAACTATCCGTATCGGCGTACAATAGTTTAGAATTGTTATCATACTTTTTGCATATTTAGCCGTAGTGGAAGTGATAGATCAGGATTTTAGATACGTCAATCACCGAAAGCCCAACATAGATCGGTTTATTGAACAAGACTTGAGTTTTTCATCATTCAGTAACAATAAATATTTCTCGGCTGTAGAAATTTGGTTTGGCTATGAGGGCTTCAGCTGCATATCTACGCTCCCACTATGTCACGAGTTTCACATCAACATGTTTTCATATGTTCCCCATTGTTTTTCCGTAAACTGCATTATTCATCAATTTAAACAGGTTAATTTCAGATTCCTTATCAGCGTTTGTTCTCAGGTTAGTATTGAGATTAGTATATTCCTCAAGCCACGTATATTGATTAAATTTAAGAACACTATGAATTTTGACAAGTTTGAGTATATTAGCTAATGCATGCTAGAGAGCCCGGTAATGGAGAATGTACGTTCGTTTCGGTAGGAGAGTAGTTAGGAGCTTCTTTTGGCTTGACCCTGGTTGTTTCGAGTTTTCTGACAGAACGGCAAGTCATTGTGTGCATCATGGAGTTCGACCCGATAATTCAAACCTACTTTTAGTATGTAAGCAATGGATGAATCATCAGGAACATTGAAGTCAAAATTTTCCAAATTTGTAACTCACTCGAAACCACCATAAGGGAGTGGTTGTCCCATGGGCCAACCGTACAGGTTGTCTCCTTTACGTGTTCACTAAAAGTCTTAAGATTAAACGCAGACCATACCTCTTGTGCGTGTGCATAATCCTCATCAGATATGATGACTCATTCAAAGTGCTGTAGAATTTTTTTTATGGTAGCTGAAGTTCTTTTAGTTTCTATCTAGAGTCAAGGTATTCATAAGTAAAACCACCTTTCCTTGCGAGAAGTTCAATTTTTTCTCTTCTAATGCCGGAAAATACAGAATTTACAATTTTATAAATAGAGAGGTACGATGCTAACTTTTTAAAGGAAGAGGCCATGCATCGAAATAAATCTATAAATATTAATTTGATTGGAGTTTCCTCAACATATTTTGTGAATGAAATATCCCAATGGGCACAAAATTTGGCGACGTCTTTACGACATCGTAACGACATCTTCACGACAAGTTTACGACATCCTATGTCCATGTCGTAAATACACCTTAACGACATGGACATAGGATGCCGTAAAGTTGTCTTATAGATGTCGTAGCGATGTCGTAAAGACGGCGTCAAATTTGGTACCCACTGGGATACTTTTCTTTATTTAATGCCAAAACTTTAATTTTATCATTAAATTGTTTAGAAACATCCCGAATAATAAAGTGAGCATCGTACCCACTTAAGTTGTGAAACACAACAGGTATGGTCTGCGAATCTTGATATTCTAGGTTACAATGTTCGTGCGTTGAACCACGGTATATACCTGTCAGGTGACAGTGATCACGCACCTTTTTCATCGGTGGATGTAGAGCCTTCTGACAGATATGACAAGTAGTAGCTTCAAAGTAGGCTTCTTGTTGCCTTGGTGATAGTTTCTGCATCGGTACTGATGATATAAGTATTTCACTAAACATGCTAGCTATTTTCCGCAATTCCAGAGCAAACCACTTTGCTGGTTTGACATCTTCAGAGCAGGACTCAAAGAAAGAGAGTGACATGTCTTTATTCTGCTATCAAACTTTTCTAACTATTTTAACGAGCAATTCAAAACAAGCCTTTAGACATACTAATTTTTCCATTATATTTAGGCACTTTAATTTTTGCTTCATTGTCAGTGGTGGGGTTTTTCTACAAACTACTTTCTCACAGTCTTTAGACACATCATACACTTGTTTCTCCATTTATTGACTTTGTCCAGCTGAGTTTTTTCAGGCGATGACGACGAAATCAGGCTGAAATTTTTTTTTACACCTGAACTTTATTTTTGTCTTCTTTTCACACTATCATACACTATTTACTCCACCAATGTTTATTTTTGATCACTATTCACTTTTCACTCCAGATGCGTCTTACTATGAGTTTGGAAATGGAATGAATGCGCTTCGCTTTAGTCCGGCTTTCATGAGACATTACCCCCACTCTACACACCTCAGTATGAGTTTTTTAAATATTTAGATACAGGGAATTTCGAAAGCCGTAGCCCCTTCTAGAAACTTTGATGTATAGAAAATAGGCGACAAAATTTCTGGAAATATACAGATTGTTCACTGTCCATAAATATTGTAAAAGTGTACTGAGTAGCCCTATGTACCACTAAACTGTAGTGCGCATCCACATGTGGCATATAACCCAACTGCACATTTATAAGTCTACTGTGCATCCCTAAATGTGGTAGAAATGTACTGTGCAGACTTATGAACTGCAGATCTTTACTGCGCAGACTTCTATGCCATAGAAGCCTACTGCATATTTATAAGTCTACTGCGCATCCCTAAATGTTATAGAAGTGCACTGCGCAACCATATGTACTTTAGAACTTTACTGCGCAACCTTTTACACCACCAAACTGTACTACACATACATATGTGTCGTAGAAGCCTACTGAACATTTACAAGACTACTGTGCATCGATAAGTATCGTAGAATTGCACAGCGCAGCTGCATGTACTGCAAAACTTTAGTAGGCAGCCTCATGTACCATGAAACTATACTGCGCATCCATATGCGCCTAACAAATTTACTGCGCATCTGTAAGTATCATAAAAGTGCACTGCGCAGCACTATGTACTGTAAAATACTACTGCGCAACCCTAAATGTTGTAAAACTTAACTCTACAGCCTTATATAGTTGCAAGCCCTGTTGTATGTTATTTTTTCCTATATTCGAGAAAGAATGATCTAACTTTCTTGAAGGGACTATTGCTTTTGAGATTCCCTCTTTCGAAATATCTAAAAACTTTGATTGATCTTTCGCGAATGTAGGTAAAGATTACATCCAATATCGATGCTTCTAGAAAGTTTGATGAATAAAACCTGTATCCTTATACAAACTTGAATCAATCGTTCTTTCTCGAATTTAGGTAAAGATTACATATCGACGGTTCTTGAAATTTGATGCAGGCAAGAGCTCCCGCGTGCACCGAATCTTACAAAAACTTCGATCCATCTTTCTAGGATATAAGTAGATTAGGGGTAATGAGAGTGAGCGGTTATTAGTATTGAGTGTGACGATTTCTCTAGAACTTGAAGGCGTATCGGAACCACACGTCATACGTCAGCCCTTCTAGAAACTTCGATGTATAGAAAATCGTCAGAGATCACGTCAAAATTTCTGGAAGGCTTGATACATTGAATTTTAATCTTTTACTATTCTAGGTGGAAGTTGATAATATCGATTGATCTTTCTTGAAAATCCGTTATACAGGGTGTCCCAGTACTCAAGGTACATTTTTATATCTTTGAATTCCTCATAAAAAATGGAATTAAAAATAATAATAAAAATTGGTGGTAAAGTTAATAATTAATGAATAATTAACAATTAATGATTAACCAATCGAAAGCATGAGTTAGATGGACGACAGTCCATGTGTTACTGGTGAGGGTGACTGTACAAAAAAGTAATTTTAAATTTGCAAGAGGTTGTGAATATCAATGGTGCAACTTCACACGGAAACTGAGAGACGAGATTCTCAGAAAATATCTTTTCCTTTAGAATACACGTTGAATTATTTTAACTTCCTTCGAGTATTTATAATTCTATAGAATTCCAACGAATTCTTAGAATCCACTTGTGGTCCTTTGAATTCTTTTGAAGTTTTTTGGAATTATCTTGAAACCTTTAAAGTACACCATAAATTATTTTTAATTTCTACAAGTATTTTGTATTCTCTGATATCTACTCAATTCTCTGAATTTTATGAATTCTTCTCAATTGTCTGAGTTCATTGAATTCTCCGAACTCTTTCAAATTCTCTTAAATCTGTTGAAATCTATACATTCTTTTGTATTCTCTAAATTCTTTTGAAATTCTATAATTTTTTTTAAATTCTGTAAATTCTTTTGAAGTTTGTGAATTCTTTTGCACCCTGTGAATTCTTCATAATTTTCTAAATTCTTCTTAATTCTATGAATTCCTCCGCTATTCTCTGAATTCTTCCGAATTCTCTGAATTCTTCTGAATTCTTTCAAATTCTTTGAATTCTCTGAATTGTTTTAAAATTTTCTGAACTCTCTGAACTGTTTTGAATTTGTTGAATTCACGATATCACAGAATTAATTTTTTTTTAATCATCTTGAAATCATTAGAATACAAGTTTGAATTATCTTAACTTTCTTTGAATATTTTTGATTCTGTAGAATTCACAGGAATTCTATAGAAATTTTAAAGTTTTTTTTCCTCATTCTCTTGAAATCTTTATAAAACACCATGAATTGATCTTAATTTCTGCAAGTCTTTTGTATTCTATGAACTCTTCTGAATTATTCTGAATTCTTTGATAATTGAGGGTGTGGATCGAGAAACTCGCCCAGCGCTTGAGATGTGATAAAAGGATTGTCGAAACGTCTGGGTGGACGAAAATTTGAAAAGTCAAAAAATTAATTTTTGAAAAATATAGGCTGGTAGATAATGACGAGACAGAACTTTCTCATATTTTCTATTTTTTGATCGGATAATTATTTTTAATAATAAGCCTAATAAACTAAAAAAATGTGTCCCCAAATTGAATTAGTTTTTAAGAAATAAACCGTCGCAAATTGGGCAAATATTATTAAAACTGTTTCAAACTTGATATACGAACGAAATATACCCTAGCGATGCTTGAAACACAAAGAAAAAGTTGAAAATCGCCTATTGTTTATTAACATTTAATTGCAAATTGAGACAGATCGGTAACCCCGTTTTTTCAGTTTCGCCCACAAAAAGTACCGAAGGAACTTTAGAGTTGACACAACTTCCAGTGAGACATTTGTTCCTTACTATTAAAGGAAGATTTGTGGAACTTTTCAGATCGACTCATTGAAAATTGGCGGAAATATGCATGTTACAATAAAGCATGAGGCGCCGCCAACGATAGCTCCTTGAGTACTGGGCACCATCTGGCAACGGGTTAGTCGCTTGGCTTTCAGGAACTCAATATTTTCAATGATTTTTTAATGTTTATCTGCTTAAATGACCCCTTCACCTCCCCAAGAAATGTCGAAATGACAAACTATGATCTATACGGTTGCTTAGTTAAATATATTATTATTATTTCTAAAACAAATCTATCACATAAACTCAAGAGAAACGGTCTCTAGGACGACAATAATTCAATGAATAGCGGTAGTTAAACTTTCTCTACATACATGTAATTTTTTAAATATTCTTTTTCGGCAAAAGCTTTAATAATTTTAATTTAGGTGGAATCCACTTCTATCACAGTAAAGGCCAGATTTTAAATATATTCGGTCTAATCAATTTTTATTTAATTATAAATAAAGTTTCATAATAACTTACCTCATTTTTGGCTAATTTCTTTTCGTTTGCTTTCCAATTTTTTTCGTTTCTCGCTCTTTTTCTTCCACTCTGTAAAAAGTTTTCCTTATACATTTTTTCTATTTGAAAACTGAATTGAATTGAAAACTAATTTCACATATTAAATTTAAAAATTATAAATAAAATATCAAGCGAAATGTTTCTGTCTATAATTTCTGAAAGTTTGTAGAGATGTGCGCTCTTGTCAAACAAAATTGGAACTAGTTAAACTTACATTCTTCCCATATGACAGGCATTTGGTCTGCCTTTGGTCTGCAGTTTGTTATGCAGAAAGAACCAAAATATTCACGTACGCAAGACACTTAAAATGTTGCTTCCTAATATGAACATAACTGAAATAATTATAGATGCAAAACATAGTTTTTCATTTCGATATTTCTTGGGGAGGTGAAGGATTCATTTAAGCAGATAAACATTAAAAAATCATTGAAAATATTGAGTTCCTGAAAGCCAAACGGTTAGCCAGCTGCCTGATGATGCCCAGTACTCACGGAGCTATCATTGGCGGCGCCTCATGCTTTATTGTAAAATGCATATTTCCGCCAATTTTCAATGAATCGATCTCAAAATTTCCACAAATCTTCCTTTAATAGTAAGGAACAAATGTCTCATTGGAAGTTGTGTCAACTCTAAAGTTCCCTTGTCGGCGAAACTGAAAAAACGGGGTTACCGATCTGTCTCAATTTGCAATTAAATGTTAATAAACGATAGGCGATTTTCAACTTTTCTTTATTTTGTCAGCATTGCTAGAGCATATTTCGTTCGTATGTCAAGTTTGAAACAGTTTCAATAATATTTGCCCAACTTACGACGATTTATGGCTTAAAAACTAATTGAATTTGGGGACACATTTTTTTTAGTTTATTAGGCTTATTATTAAAAATAATTATCCGATCCAAAAATAGAAACTAGAAAAAAGTTCTGTCTGGTCATTATCTACAAGCCTATATTTTTCAAAAATTAATTTTTTGATTTTTAAAATTTCCGTCCAGCCAGACGTTTGGACAATACTTTTATCCTATCTCAAGCGCTGGGCGAGTTTCTCGATCCAGACCCTCAATTTTGGAATTGTCTGAATTCTTTTGAATTCTGTGACATATTTTAAATTCTATAAATTCTTTTGAATTGACTAATTTTTTTTTTTTGATTATCTCTTATATTGAATTCTGTGAATTCTTTTGAAATCTGTAAATTCTTCGGAATTCTCTGAATTCTTTTAAGTTGTCTAAATTCTTCTGAATTCTTTGATTTTTTTCGAAATTTTATGAACTCCTTAAACTACTCTGAATTCTTTGAATTCTCAAGATATCACTGAATGTTTAAAAAATTTTTTTTAGTTATCTTGAAATAGCTAGAATACACCTTGAGTTAGTTTGAACTCGTTCTTTTGAATATTTTTAATTCACTTGAAATCTTTAGAATACACGTTGAATTACTTTAACTTTCCTTGAATATTTTGAATCCTGAAGGATTCTACAGAATTCAAAACACTTGATGGAATTCAGAGTAGTAGTATAAACGTTTCTTCTTCAGCCTGTTGGCCTTAAAAAATTGACTTGCTTACACTTTCCTTATTTTTACATAAATTTCCTTAAAATTAAGCCTTAAAACTAACATCCATCCATACCTTATATTTAGGATCGCACGCTATTATCGCCTTGCCTTTCACGTTTCGCCTCGCTTTGCCTCGCTCGCATGTCCCTACTCTCTCGCTTCCGCGTCCACTACCTAATGCTTATCTACTATTTACAATATTTACATACTACTTATATCTACTTCATCTCCTATTTACAATCTGTCCTCCTCCATTCCTCTTCCTCCTTCCTTCTCTTCTTTTCCATCCTACCCATCACTCCCTTCACCCATGCTACTGCCCTCTTGTCCCCCCTTTCATGCGTCAATACCTCCAGGCTCATTTCACTCCTTTCCACTCTACACACTCCTCCAACCAGTGGTCCACTTTTGCACACCCCTTCCCACACAGTTCGCACATCCTCTTTTCACTCGTGAGCCAGAACCTATTAAAATCCTCCATGCACCCACACCTCATCCTCGCTATAAGCTCCTGACTTCCTTTCTCTCCTTTCTCACACAAATATTGCGCGCTCGCCCTTGGCATTATCCACACATAGTTCCCGTTAAACCTTGACTCTCTTATTCTCTCTTCCCCTGCTGCCTTCTCTGTCTCCATGCCGTTTTTCTTAACCAACTCATGTACCTTCCTTCCTTCCTCATGCAACCTTCTCACTTCATCCATCTGTAGTCCAT
>CAKNWW010202510.1:0-13267 GCA_932074435.1 Andricus kollari
ATTGCTATGGTTTGCTATTTTTCATTGATATGTGTTGACATTTTTTGTTTCTGAGTTGTCATTTTTTATTGTTAGGGGTTGTATTGATCGTTATTCGAGGTTATATTAAACGTTGTTAGAAGTTTTTTTTATTTTAGATTGCTGGGGGGTATTACTGTCTAGGAGTTATTATTGACTGCTACTGTGGATTTTTATTGGATATTCCTGTCGATTCCTGACTGGGTAGATCTCACAATTATAAGGTTGCTGAATGCAAATGCAAGGTCTTTCTCCCCACTCTTTCTCTTCTTTCCTCCCTCTCACCCTCCTCTCTTTCCAGGTCAGGTAGATTGAGCGATCTCGTAAATATATTGTCTAAGTTTTACCATAGTTTTTTTCGATTTTTCCTAGATTTGACCTTTAAACGACCTTGAGCTTCATCTGAATCTCGATTTGATCTCTAAAGGACTTTGACTTCGACCTTATAGAGTTAAATAGACTCCGGATTTAGATTCAGCGACCACAAAAACGTCAGACCCTCCTAATTCTGTCCGAATTTGTGAGTTTTTAGGGTTTTGTAGACTGTCGCTTCTAATCTCATTGTCATGGAAAGGAAAGTATCTTAAAACATATACAGAATCGATGTAACTTAAAATTTTCAAAATTGAATATCTCGACGAAAAAAAAAGATATTTGAGGAAACTCAACCGCACTTGAAAGAGCGAGACATGTACTTTAAAAATTTTTGTATAGTTTTTTGAGGAAAAAGATTTGCTTCGCTACATAAACTCAAATATATAAAAAAAATATGCCTGCTGCGCGGGCACATTCTCATTGCTCGCCGTGCGCGCGTCTCGCAAGTTTGAGAGTGCCCGAGGCGCGCGACTGTTGGTTCTCGCGCTTCGCGCTCGAGAATATACCTTTTAAAATTAAAGGTCAAAGCGTTAACAACTGTAATTTGATGATTTTAAATTCTCTTTTGTTGAAGCTCCTTCGGCTTTATCGAACACATTCTTATCACGCATCTCGTGCTTCGCAGCCGATTTTGTCAAAAATGTGAACTTTTCTACATTATGTTCAACACTATTATATCTAATTTATATTATATTTACTTATGTACCTCGATCTGGTACTGCTTATTCAGATATTACAAAATAATGTACAATTTTTATTTTTTATGATGACATTAATATTTTCTCCTTACTTTGCACTAATTTTTATTCTCAGCTGCCCTGAAAATGCGACCAGTTTGAGCGCGTAAATCAAAAACTGTGATTCAAACCCCTCATAAACTACAATCATAAAGTGAAATTAAACATGTTTTTTTCAATTTGACTTTAAAGAGGGTTCTCAAAGCACCTACGGCCTTGACGATTACATTATCATTGGGATACTCCCACTTCGCGAGTTTTTGAGTTTTTATTTTTTTTTAGTGCGATCAAAATTGGAATTTTTCGAAAAAATGCAAAAATTTCTTATGATAATCTTGTACGGCTCTCAAAAAGAAACGTTTTTCTCCTCTTGCCTTTTTTCATATCGTGCGTTGTTCGGCTTAAAATGTTAATTTTCGTTTCTTTTTTTTAATTTTGAAAATGCTTTAACTCTGATAATTTCAATTTTATCGAAAAATGTCATTGGAATAAATGGTTAGTCCCTTTGCGTACTACTAATAACTGTACATAGAATTTTCAAATTTTGAAAAAATATGGTCTCAAACATTTTCAAAATGTGCTCACTTTTTGAATTTTTATCCAAAATATCTGGTTAGCAAACATAACCTTCATTTTGAGACCCTTGAAAAGTTTATCAAAGGCTGACTCGATTCGACATATCCCTCAAAAGTTAGCGTGTTTACAACATTCAGGTAACCATACATACAGACATACAGACATGCAGACATACAGGCATACAGATATGCATAAATGCAGACATACAGAAAGACAGACAGACACCGACAAAATGTTATGATTTTCGGAATCTGTGAGTGCCAAAACGTAAAGATCCGTTAAAATCGAGAGATCGCATTTTTATGGCCAGATTCGGCTTCAGCGACCCAAAAACTAAGCGAAATGACTATGCATAACTCAATCCACGCAAGTCACGTCGGGCAGTGTTATTTAGAACGTTTATTGACTGGTAATGATAGCTGTTATGACTTTTGCTCTAAATTTTTATTTGCGTTACTAGGGGTTATTCTCTTACGTAGCTATGTGTTGTTGTGTTTCCTTTTCTATTGGATGAATTCGCATTGTTCAAATGCAAATCGCTTTATACCCAGTGCAATTACCAACAAATATAAGCTGCTGCTAGATACAGAAAACACAAAACTCATTCTTGTTGCAGAGCATTTTGAACTCTAGGGAAAACGTGTAAAAATGGTCGTTATCTATACCATTTCAATTTTGTCGCAGACCTTTCAATGCAGATGATAATGAATTTTTGCGGATCAGTGATCTTTCTTTTTTAGTATGAAAAGTGAATGGACTGAAAATTCCTAGTTGGACTATACGAGCAGAGAGAAAAAGAGATAGGAGTAGATGATACATGGTGGTATGTATGAAGAGAAGAAAATGAAAAAGAGAAGAAGGGGAAAGATAGTGACCGCAGTCGCCGGATCGGAATCGCATATTATCGCGCATGAGGCGGCCCCAGTGAGGGGCAGGTGTATTGGTAACCCTTATCTCTTCACGTATCTTCTATGCGTTGCTTTCCCAGTGGTGGAATGACTTCAAGAGTCCGCGTGCAAAACGGCGGATCGCGACCTTCGATCCCTAAGTACTGCGGAAACGTCATGCGTGCAAAGTTGCGAAGCCGAGACAATCATCGTTTTCGTTTACCTAAAGCTAAATGTGCCTGGCCGCATGCATTCGCCAGTTAATGTATAAATGTACGGACCCTAGCTTTGGGAATGCTGCTGCGTTCGTTAGATTTTATACTTACGCACTCCAAGTACGAAGAACGAAGAAATGAGTCCCGGGAGATGATTGCAAATGAAGATTCAAATTCAAGATCCGATGCGAGTCGCAGATAGGGAGATTACTGAGAACAAGTTTTTTGGTCGAGTGGAAAAATTCAGATTTAATTTAGGAGAGGGAAGGTTTGTAATTTTCAGAAATTATACAGGATTAGGTTCGTGATGACACTTACGATTTTGTTCAATTTCTTCGGCAATTCGTGAACATTTTCGCAAAACCAATCGCTTTATCGTTTATGAATACAAAAATTGAAAGGCATTTTTATTTTTGATCCTGTAGTTTGTCACAGATTTTATAACCTTTCCTTTCACACTTTATTTAAACACTTCATGGACTTCCTTTGCAATTTTATGAATTTAAACTTGGAAAAGCATTGATGAATTTCCATTTAATTTGATGATATCGAAATTGAATAACATGACATTATGAATAAATTTTCAGTTAAAAGCACCCATGTATGGACGGGACGAAACCTTCTCATTCAGGTGTACTTAAACTTAAGAGCTTTGAATTTGACAATTCTTTAACTTTGAAACATTTTTCAATTACATAAAAGAAACACCATGTCGGATTCTCAACAACAACAAATTTATTATATTTATTTTATTTTTTATTTCATTAATTATTTATATTCCGCTTAAGAAATTTTTTTTTTTGAAGAGTTATCGGAGTTTGAATGTTGTATGATTTTAAATATTTTCTGCAAAGAAAAATGGAAGGTTTTCATAGTAAGTTGTACCGTATTTCTTAACTCACATTTACATTTTTACTATTTATATGGGTGATTGCCAAAAAGTTGACCATTTTAGACAATTTAGAAAATAATATTTTCGATATCAGCCAATTTGTCAAACTGCTTAAAATATATTTTTATTAAGTCTAACCCTAAAAAGTATAAAAATATAAAACTAGGAGATCAAGGAATGTATTCGTGATGGGTATGCATTTTGAAAAGAAATAACTTCTACCTATGGACCGGATGACGTGGCATACAGCCATGGCAATTTATAAGAATTTCAAAAATATTTCAAAAATATGTATATATAACAGGTCAGCATATTTTAAAATAAGGAAAAAATGGGTATTTTAAGAATATATTTCATTCTATTATTAAAAAATTTCAAGCATTTCAAAATAAACTCTCTTTTCAACAGATTCAAAAGTTTAGGGCGTATTTTGAATAGCTTTTTTCGAGTTTTCACCTAGAAAAAGTGATTCTTGAAATCCCTAACTGTAACATACTCAACTCTCGTATTGAATATTATAACTGGAACATGTGAATGAAAAGACATTTAGCGTGCTTTTTGATTCACAATGTCTAAACGAAGCCTTCAAAAATTTTGAAACTTTACCAAATTGTGCTTCGGTATTTAATTACTAAGATAACTTTGGAAAAGAATTATTAATTGAAGGATTTGTGGAAAATTACTATAAGAGTAAATGTAAATATCAGTCAATGATTCTTGTTACTGTTATTGAATTTGAAGAAGATATTGATGTTAATTGAAGAGACATTTAACTTGCTTTAAATCATTAATAAGCTTAAAAAAAAACTCATATTTTGGGTAATTTTTTTGACACTCATTCATTTTGAACTACTTTTTTTTGACAAACTAATTATTAATACATAATTAACAAAGAAAAAATCAATATTATTCCTGAAAAATTGAAGAAAAAGAATTAATGAGTTTCCTAAATTACGCAAACACCCATTGTTTTTAAATGTTTTGAAAGATGACTGTTTAGAGTACCAAACAAAACAAAAATACACGAAGAAAATAGAATCAACCAATATTAAAAAAATTATATTTTGAGTTTTTTTAGGGAATTGAAAAAAAAATGTTAAGCGTGAAAGTTGATTGACAGTAATGGGACCACAAAATTTGGATTTCTTGGTCAATTTGACATAAAAGTGTCTAGTTTCAATGAATTTGATATAGATAGAGAAATATTAAAAATCGAAAAGAATTCAATATGCGATGACTCTTCGAAAACAATTTTTTCAAGCAAAATACCTGAGACTTGTTTTATTTTCATATATGTAACAAGTTTCGTAATTTTAACAAAAATTAGGCGAGATTAGTGTTTGACTTTTTTGAATCCGGCATTGAGTTCCCCATGAAATACCTTCAAGTGTTAACCGTTGCTAGCCATTGTATTAATAATCTTTATCTAGTACTGTTATTTTCAATAATTAAGGGTTTCATTATTCGTTGCTAGCGGATGTCATTGGCAGTTTCTAAGGATTGTTATTTTTCAACTATAGGGGTTGTTATTGACTGCTTCCGAATGGTCGTTATTTTTTATGGCTGTGGGTTACATTAACGATTGCGGGGTTTGTTATTGTACATTTCTAAGAATGATTATTGTTTATTTCTATCGGTCGTTATTGCCCGTTATTGGGAGTTTTTATTGAGAGTTGCTAGAGATTAGTATTGATGATTATTGTTATTGATTGCTATTTTTCATTGATACGGGTTGCTGGTTCCGTTGCTAGATGTTGTTATTGGCAGTTTGTTAGAATTGTTGCTGCAATTCTTCAATATTATTAATTTATTTTGATAGGGATTGACTCAGTTAACACAACCTCTGACAATTACTAGTTTAAGTTACATTATTCTGACGTAATGGTTAGTGACTGGATGACTGTCTGATCAGTATAGATATTTTACCTGACAATCATTTAAGCATTATGTGACAGAATTATTATGTCAGATAACCCTAGAATAACTAAAAAAAAAAAGATAGGCATTAGTCAGCTTGATTTAACGATTCTAATTTTCCAGTGAAATAAGGGCACTAAATATTTCATTGTATGCTATCAGGGTCTATTTTTATAATAAAATAGGAAACTGTCAATTTAAATGGCAACAGTAGAAAATTAAGAATTTTAAGTTGGAAAAGCTAAATATTTTATAGAAGTTTGAGACATTGTGTCAATGAAAATAAACATAGCAGACATAATAATTTACATGAATGTGACCTGATTATTAGACAACCTAATACTAACAGCAATATCACATATGATTTCTTTTTTCTCAAAACCAATTGTTAGAAAAGTGAGAATCATATCAAGCCATGTCCTTTTTTGCATTGCTATAAGTATATATATTTAACCTTGAAAGCAACCACTGGAATATTACTCAAAAGTCAATAATTTTCGAATAACGCATTTAATTCGAGATATGTAATACAATGGAATAATGTAAACTATCATTCTTTTAAACTCTTTTCTTGAGAATTTTATTATAAATAATTTATTTATAAATATTTTGTGGACACGACGTACTATAATTCTGAGAAAAAATGAATTTTTTGAATCTCATATTACGCCATCTCCAAAACCAATTTTCTACATGACATGCAAAGAATATCACTTATGACATTTTGTAACAGCTTCATCCTCTGATTATGAAGTGTTTGTCAGATCACAGTATTACCTGGGGTTATTCTTAAAGCCGCTAAGGATGGTTGTACGCTATTGCTGTTGGTTTTTATTGGTCGTTGTTATGGTTTGATATTTTCCAATGATAGGAGTTGTCATATTTTATACCAACGACTGTTTATATCCGTTGCTAGGAATTGTTATTTTATCGTTGTTATGAATTGTCATTTTCCGTTGAGGAGGATTGTTTTATTGGTCCTTACAAGCAACAGTTTTTTTCCGTTGGTAGAGGTTGTTATTGACCATTGACGAGGTTTGTTATATCTATAGATAGGGGTTGTTATTGAGTTATGTAAACCGTGTTTACAATTCCTGAAGGTGAGTGGCAAATATGGCGCCGTTGTCGAAACACGCGTTTCAGGAGCTGTCAAGTTTCTGTCTTAGAAATACCGTTTCGGATGATAGTCGAAATATGGGCCGTGATTTTTGGCTCAGTTTTGTGTTGGGTTTGACTTTTAAAGGATGCTTTTTATCTATGTGAAGTGACTTTAGCTGGTTTTTAGTGTTTTTGGTCATTTCTTGTTGGTGGTGCTACTACCCAACCTAAAAATATCGATTCTCCAAAGTGTCTTTAGTGCGCTTGTGCAGACGTTTTTTTTCGAGAGGGAAAAGCGACTTTGAACAAATTTTCCCCGCCCACCCCGTCAGGAGGCTGGGAGGGGGGTCACTTTGTAATTTCAAATGGGAACCCTAATTTTTTATCACAGATTCAGATTCTCCTCCATGAAATACATAAGTTTTATTCGAAATTTTTTTTTCGATTCGCGAAACCCCCCCCCCCTGTCTCCTGGGGGGTTGGGTGGAGTAAATTTTGTTCAAAGTCGCTTTCCCCCCTCGAAAATAAAAAGTTTTCATACCGATATTTTTGTCATAGGATGCGTATGATTGTGGTGCGAGAAACAACCAGAGCTCTCGATTTTTCGCATAAAAGTCTGCGAAACCATACCGAGGAACTCCGTAAAGGGGGTTATATAAGCGGAGCGCCTACCCAACCGCAGCCAGAAGAAGCCGGTAACAGAGAAAGTGAGGCGACACTGACACCAACCGCGAGCATGCATCCAATAGAGGAAGAGCGATGCTTCAGGACCCGAGAAACATCAACATTCAGGTTTCTCTCAAGCCCAAAGATCTGGCTGAAATGGATGACGAGCTTCGTGGAGATTTTTCCGAACAACCCGACCTCTGGACTATCAATTGTAGTGTGTATAATGCAGCGAGAGCTTTGACAGATGCAAACCGTAAAACAAAACCAACGGTTGATCATAAGACCAAAAGACCAATGCATCAACTCAGCACAAAGATAGGCTGGGCAAGACAGTAAGCGTTCCGCATTCAGTGTGTGATTGACTACATAACATCTGGCAGGACTTTCACTGCCAAGGTTCGACAGTTCGCGCACGAACTGCGGATCTGTCATCACACACTCAACAAGTCAAAGCTGCTGACCATCATGCAGCATATTGTTGACAGAATACGAGTACTATCTAACGCTAGGAGAAGTCTAGAGCTGTTCAAGGAGCTGTACCTTATAACACCTGATGAGAAATTGCCACCTATCACTACCGAGGAGGTGAAAAACGTATTAAGAGGCAGGAAGAACTATTCCGCTCCGGGACCAGATGCTATCAAAACCTTCTAGTGGAAGAAGTTTCCTTCAACCCACCAGCATCTGGCACACATTTTCACCTCATATCTAAACTCGGAAGAGCCTATTCCGGAGTGGTTAGTGAAAGGGCGCACAGTGCTCCTGTCGAATACGGGCAACTTAGCTGACCCTAAAAATTACAGGCCAAAAACTTTTCTGAACGCACTGTATAAAATCTTCACAGCTATCCTAAATGATAGGATTGTTCGGAAAATTGGACCTGTGTGGCCAGAGATGTCCGAACAACGTGGCTCAAAGAAAGATGTAGCAGGACTTTCGATTCAACCTCCCATAGACATATCATCTGTCTGTTGCAAAGCTTAAAGGTTCATCCACACATCGTGAGGTGCATAGAGAGATTAATGCCACTTTGAAAAACCAGATTTACTATCTCATCTGGAAAACATCATATGAAGGGTACCTCTGCGGCAGACCTGAAAATCGAAAGCATAAGGTCACTCATGTATTTTACATGGATGATCTTAAGATATATGCTAAAAATCAAGAGAAACTACATTTAGCTCTGGACACTGTCAAAGAGTACACTCAAGAGATTGGAATGGAGTTCGGGTGAGAAAAAAGCGCCAAGGTTTATTTGAAGAAAGGAAAAGTTAATGGCATCCTGGAAGACCCTGAGCTCGTCGACAAAAGCGCTATACGACACCGTGGCGCTGGAGAGACCTATACATACCTGGGCGTGCCACAGAGCCGCATTCAGGACGTGACATCTATAAAGGATACTCTCTGATGCAGATGCAAACGTCTCATCCGACGGATTTGTTCTTCAGAAATGTCGGTGAGGAACAAAGTATCTGCGACGAACATGCATGCCATCCCGGTAGTACCCTATTCATTTGGAGTGGTTCCATGGACGAAGGACGAGCTCAGATCCCTCTATATCGTTTCCCGAATGGTTATGCACATGATCAAAAGCATGCACCTTAAATCTTCTGTTCCGCGACTTTACATCTCACGCCGTCAAGGTGGTCGCGGAATACTAAATCTTAAATGTCTTCACAACAGGATTATTCTGGGTACGTCACATATAGTCGCAAATGGAGAAAATTTTCCGCGAACAGCTCCTCGAGAAGAAGATGCACAGCATCTTCCACAGAAATGTGGACGATCTATCGATGTCGTCTGAGCTGACGTTTGCTTTCCTTAAATCACCCGGATTGAAGTCGGGCACGGAGGGTTTCATTTTGACATGTCAAGACGGTGTCAATTCCACTCTAGCATACCGTCGCCACATTTCGAGCCAAGACATTTCCGATGATAGCTGCAGAGCGTGTCATGCACACCCCGAGCATCAAGGACACATAATATCTGGTTGTCCAGCTCATGCGGGAACGACCTACATCCAAAGGCACAATGCGGCACTAAGAGTGCTTTTTTACCATCTCGTTCACTCTTACCGCATTAGCCCAAATACCGCTCCGCTAGACGCTCCTAGGGAAATAGAATCCATTGTAGAAAATGAGAAGTGCCGCATATACTGGAACTTCATATTCTCGACCATTGTTTCTGTTGCGCACTCGAGGCCTGACATAGTCCTTCTTGACCTCGAGAAACGAAACATGTTCGTTGTCGAATTTTCGGCACTAGCTGACAAAAACGTCACAGCCAAAGAGAAAGAAAAGAAAGAGAGGTATAAAGACCTTATAATGGAGTTGTGTCGGCTATACCCGGACTATTCTGTTAATCTAATCGTCTAGATCATCGGCGCTCTTGGAGGTGCCAAGGTTTCACTGGTTAATAGCCTGAAAAGCATCCCTGCGTGTCAACAAAATGCTAAGACACTTGCGAGGAAAATGCAGAAGGCGGTCGTCCTTGGGTCGCTCCGTGTCCTCAGGGTGCACGAGACTTTTGCCGGATCATCGTATTGAATTCGTTGCAGACTGTAACCACCTATCGCACGGTCGTGAGACGTTGATACAGCTGAAATTTTACCATGATTTCGCTGGGAGCGGGTGCATTTTTTCGGATTAGCACCTGCTCCCAGCCAAATCCTACGGTTGTCCTTATGACAAACTTTTAACTATATAGGGTGCCGGCAGTGGCAGCTGTTCACAACAGTGAACAAGGACTAAATTTATATACATGAGAGAGCCGGGATTTGTCGTTTCCGCCTTCGAACCTATGACGGTAAAAAATGATAGAACTTTTAACCTCTATAAAAGCAGATACTGTGAAAACTAAGAAGGAAGTTAAGTCTGTTAAAAAAAATCTCTAAACTGGAAGCTGATTTAGATTCGCTTGTGAAAGAGCCACAGATGTTAAAAGCTAAATGTGACAGGCTGGAAAAGAGAAATTCGAACCTAACTGCGGAGGTATCCACCTTGAAGAGCGAAATGTCCTCTCTCTAAATTAGTGGTCGTGCCAATAACCTTATTGTGCACAAACTTGCTGACAATTCAGAAAACAATGAAGACCTGCCAAGCTGTCTTGTTCGTACTTTCGCAGGAGTGGATATATCTATCTCGGCTAAGCACATGTTTAGGTTAAGTTGTGCTCTCGGTTTCATAAACAATTAATCATGGAAAAGCGAAAACAGCTTGCAGAGAAAAACATCGGCATAAGTTACGATTCATCGGTACAGGAGAGATTGGAGAGAAAGAAGCTGTGGGTAGCTAAGGAAAAGCTTCAACGGTCTGGAATTAAGGCTTTTATAAAGGAAAAGAATCTGCTTGTTGATAATAAACCTATCTTGTATTCGAAAATTGATGAACTCCGAGGTGAATCAAATCTGGAAAATACTTGTTTCATTGACAGTGTTCCTAATCCCCCATCCACAGTCAAAAAAGCTGCCAGAACAAGAAAAAATCGTTCTGGTTCCTCATCATCCACCTCCTCTGACAGTCAAATAGACAAATTTCTCAACAAGAAGCCTGGAAAATCAAATAAACTAACGATCAGGACAGGGAGCCCGGTTTCCTAACTAGTTAGAGCAGAGAGTTCGGAGGGCAATATAGATGTCAGCGGCAGGCATGGGATAAGCCCTGGCTTTCGTATCATCTTCTGGAATGTGCACCAGATAATTAATTTTTCTGAGTTTGCCTCTTCGACTACCGATAATGATATAATATATCTCGCTAAAACCTGGTCAACGTCATCGGTAATAGCTTCTCCGGCCTGGCTTGAGATATACACCTGCGTAGTAAGTATAGCTTCTAGAGATAGTAATCGAGGAATACCTAGCGGTGGTTCAGCTATATACGTTAATCGCTCATATTTCGGCTATGAAATTCCAGACATTACTTCTAATTTGATTTTTATTCAATGTTGGCACCAAGCCTTTAAAGTTATTATTGGTAATGTTTACTTCAAGCCGTCGTTGGGTTGCCAGAATTTGCTCAGTATATCCAAATATCCTAATTTTGGGGGGAGGGTGATTTTAACTCTCGTTTAGGGGAACTTAATCAGTTATCGTTTATCAGTTATCATCCTTGGACAAAGAGATCAACCCCAGAGGTGAGGCATTAATAAATTGTTTGGATGTGGTCAATTTGGTTGTTTTAAATTGCAGATCTGAAAATGATACCCCAGCACAATATACTTTTATAGGCCATCGGGGTAAAAGTGTAGTAGATCTCATATTTTGTTATGCGGGTTCCTTGTGTTTGATTTCAGTTTTTTCGATTTTGGGGATTCTTACATTATCAAACCATTTACCAGTGGTTGTTAAAATTGCTGATGATAATTCAATTTTAAATGGTGGGTTAAATAACTCATCTGATTAAAATAAATTCGTCTGGAGGGAAAGAGCGTTGGAGGCATACACTGAGCAAATGGTAGTCTCGCCTAATGTTTCTTATACTGGTGAGGATGTGAAGGTGTTGAACGAGAATCTCATATCTGCAATTCTGGTAGTAGCGAATAAGTTAGGCCGGGTTTCAAAGCCTTTTGAGCGTTCAGATTTAGATGTTAGTGAGCATAGGAAAATAAAGAAAGTTTACCTTGAGCTTCAAATTTTAAAAAGAAAGGATTTTGAGTGTGGTCTATTGAATACCCTTGGTATAAGTTTTGAACGTTGGCAGGCTTTTGCGGATTCATTGTGTACTGAACAGATTTGTGTTGGTGTTAAGTGGTGTAACAATTCTTATCCTTTACTGGATTATATCATCATGGAAAAGAAAGTAAAAGACAGCCTAATGTCATGTAAGAGTAATGAGGCACCCGGTGAGGACGGCATCCCTAGGGAATTTGATAAATACCTGCCAGAGAACTAGGTTCCTTATTTGGTTGGCTTTTTCAACAGAATTTAGGAATCAGAAAAAGTACCTTCCGACTGGTCTAACATGCAAACCTTTATGCTCTTTGAAGAAGGTAATACAGATGATCCTCAAAACTACAGAGAAATTGCTTTGATAAATTCTATTGCAAACATTTTTACCCGAATTCTGTCCTCAAGGCTGACTAGGTGGGCTGAATTAGAAAACTGCCTTCCCGAGAATCAGGCGAGTTTCAGGACTGGAGGGAGCTGTATAGATCACATTTTCACTCTAAATGCAATAATTCAAATCCGTCTTATTATTCCGAAACGTAAGGTCTTTGCGTTTTTCGTCGATTTTCAAAAATAATTTCCTACAGTTAACCACTCGCTTCTTTGGCAAAAATTTCTCAGGAAGGGAGTGAGTACAAAAATCTTAAGAATAATCAAAAGTTTATATGATAACGCTTCCGTGACTATTACGACTAGGTCTGCCCCTACTACGTCATTTAAGGTTACTCTAAGGGTTCTGCAGTGCGAGATTCCCAGTCCTCTCCTTTTCTCCTTGTTAATCTCTGACTTAAAGGAATACATAAAAAACCACGGGACGATAGGAATTACGATCGATCACCTAATTGATGTAGCTTGTACAGCCTATGCTGACGATATAGTGATCCTCGCCAACTCTCAAGCTGATCTTCAATTTAAGATTAACTTAATTGAGGAATATTGCAAAGTAAATTTCTTTCAAGTAAATGAATCTAAATCAAAATTTGTAGTATTTCATAGAGGTCACTCGCGAAGCTGTAATTCCTTTTTCTCTGGCTTTCAGCTTGAAGTAGTTGAGAAGTATCTCTACTTAGGTTCTATTTTCTAAAGTTAGTGCCTTTTCCTTAAAGAGGCTACCAAGAAAATTAATTCAGCAAATGTTGCTATGGGTGCTGTTCTAAGAATTCTTTATTCTACGAAATCTGATGCTGGGTGCACTAAAATCACGTTTTTTCGAAGTCTTA
>CAKNWW010202529.1:0-12346 GCA_932074435.1 Andricus kollari
AGTGGCGACAATAAACTACGACACATGACAGAAATCAAAGAAGATTATGTCAAAGAATGTGTAAAAGAAAACAGAGTAGAAATTAAATGGGTATCTACAATAGAACAGTGGGCAGATATAATGGCGAAAGCATTGTGCTATGAAACTCATACACTACTGCGTGATAATATTTTAAATTGTGAACGACTGTGAAAAAAAATAAATAAATAAAATAAAAACGATGGATCAACTGAGTATTGAATATTTACTAATATCATCTTTGGATGTTTACAGGAAACTAAACAAGGAATACATGGAAGGACAACTGAGAAATTAACGACTAGAGAAAATTAGTTTATGAATCCTTCAACATACAACCAAGGCTGCTCGATGTAACCTCCCTTTGGTAGCTAGCCTGTAAGTGCGAAAGTGCACCGTTGGGTGCGATCTTGAGATCGGTACTTCAATCACTCTCTCTCCGTAGACAGTTAATGAAGCGGAACGACGAGTGTTAAACACAAACGAATTATAAAACAAAGACTGTGCTTTATTTCTATAGATTGTAATATCTCAACAACCTCAACAATAATATTACATAAAAAGACCTTTACCTAATCCCACTTACGGCCGAAATACTCGATAGTTTAGGATCAATAAAATTCATGACAAAAATCGATTCAAAATTAGCTTATTCACAAACACCGTTAGAGAAAAATTCAAAACCAAGTTAAAGAATTCACAGTCCCCAGAAAAGGCATATATCAATTTAAAATGATGCCATTTGGTCTAACCATTGCTCCAGCCACTTTCCAGAGACTGATGGACAAGATTATCACTCCAGACTGAAAGACAAACGTTTCTTGTTACTTAGACGATCAAGATATAGTAACACAAAATTTTGACGACCATTTAAAATATTTTAACATTGTATTAGACAAAATCAATAAGGCAAATTTAACGAAATTAAATATTTAGGTTTTAAAGTAAACGAAAAAGCACATAAAGTAGACGACGAAAAAATACAACCAATCCTAGAATTACCAAAACCTAAAAATATTAAACAATACCAGCGTATAATAGGTATGGTAAGTTGGTACCGAAAATTTATTCCGCACTTTCCCAAAATAATAGCACCAATTTTAACATGCCCACACTTTCACCTTAAAACAGACGCGAGTATCACGGGGTTAGGAGCCGTACTTACTTACACCATATACGGGGTAAACTATGTTATCGTGTACACAAGTAGAGGCATGAACGGTGCCTAATCTAGGCATTCGGCATCAGAAAAAGAGTACCTAGCTGTGGTTCGGGAATTGTAGTTACTGGAATATGACCACGAAGTCATATACCGTAAAGGTAGTTCAAATTTTGTCCCTGATACTCTCTTGAGATCAGAAGAATCAGCTAAATCTATAGCGTTATAGCGTTTGCGTTAGCTTGTAGTGTAGAGAAACCAAAAGCGAACGTTGAAGGCAAAACAGACGATTGGTAATCAAAAAAAATTAGACAAGTTAAAAAAAAAATACCGGAAGAACACGAAAAATGGCGAACAGATATTCGCAACTCTATTTTCACAGAACCGATACATTATTTATTAATTAATTATTTTTGATTAATTATTTTTTCTTTTTATCCAATTACGTAAGATTTCGACGGGTCTCCCGCAGATATTCAAAGTTAATTTGTCTGAACCTGTTTCAACCTGGTTTCAAGAGTAGACTCTTTAGCTTCTTACATGAGGTTCTGGCCAATAATAAAATTAAGACTATAGAGTCTTAGTCTTACCTTTTTAAGGCCATGTAACGAGTATAACAGCTGATCAAGTCAGTCCTCAGATCAATATTTTTTCACCCATATTTAAAAATAAAAGTTAAAATATCGCGGAAATATTTTCGAAAAATATTAATAAATATTAAAGGATCGATTGTGGCAAGGCACAGAGTTGGGGGAAGAAAAAAGGTTATTTATGAAAATCATAAATATCGACCGATGCATTTAGGCTTCACGGCAGATGTTTGACTTCTATCTTTCCCTGTCGGTAAAGAAGAAGTTCGCTGTTGGTAACTTTTTTTTTTTAGGCTGCATGTGGCGCCAGGTGTGATCGATTTTATTTCAAAATTATCACAAGATACAGGTTTGATAATTTCAATCAAAGCAATGGAAAAAATGGCAGATACCATAATTTCATATAAATGTTGCGATTTGAATGAAACTCATCTGTTTTACCCACAGACCCGCGGAAGTAAGCAGCTTTCTGCTTGCTGCGATAGTGCTGCTCTGAGATAGCGGATAGTATACGTATTGGTATGCCAGACTAACTAAACATATAAATTTGTTTATTTACATTTTAAGTGCAAACATTAGTTTTTTCACTATTTGTGTACAATGTTTGTGACCAGCTTTTGTTGTTTTGCTCCACTTTTATCAATATCAACCACATAACTAGCCCATTGGCAAAATTGAAAATTTCTTGCGTGTTCTGCAGCACGGTCGGTATTTTTTCCAATTAGTAATTAAAAAATTTTTTTTCACAATTATAAATATTTTGGACCTAAGCCGCCTTCCTTCGAGCCTTTTAATTACCGCGCTAAAATTTCAAAACGATATCTAGAGAACTTGAGTGTCTCCTCTTTTATTTCCCAAAATTTGAGCGCGATATCTTATTTATTTTGGACGTAAGTTTACAATGAAAAATTGAGGACTAGCTTGGTCACGTGACCCACTCGTTACATGGCCTTAAATAAAAAGTGATTTCTTTCCGTAGAGCTCACAATTCTATGGAAAAGCCAAGGAAATTATTTACAATGCAACGTCTCATTGCATTGTTGGAGTGGGATCTGGCTAAGTCGCCGTTGACGATCGAATGCTCGCTCCTCCACCCACCCAGGACTGCCCCGGCCCGGCGCCTCCCCACTTCGCAGTATCTTGCGCGGGTGAGAGATGTTACGCGTGCATAATGCTGTTGCTCCTGAGAGTGGATGCCTTCTTACATATGAGCATTGCAGAAACTATATATGTTCAGGGGCTTTGCCTTCGAACAGCTTATAAGCTTAAGAAGAAGACTCATAGAATACGAAGTAGGTGACCGCATGTTAAAAGTAGTTACAAAATTGAGCTGCCGGGTCGAATAAAGGTACATAAATTTTGTCGGCTAGAGCGCAAATGAACCCTGACAGGACAAAAAGAAGAATTCTGAAAACATATTTTGCTGAATTCAAGTACATTTCTTACAATAATTGAATTTCCAAAAATTAATGTTCTAAACAAATTTTGAAAACTACGAGAACTCATCCCGTTCGAGCCGAAAAAATGTATGTGCCCCCATTCGATCCGGCAGCTCAATTATCAAATAAGGCGATAAACAAGCAGGTTAACTTTAGGATCAACATGCAGGTCCATTTATTTTTTTCTCTGGCCCTTTTCTTTATTTTCCCAAATTTTCAGCTCAATATCTCATTACGTGTGGAATTGGTATGATAAAAAAAGTATAATTAAATTTGTAAATGATATTTTTCTTAAATAATTTTTTAAAATAAAAACGGTCCAAAGGTACGACATTAGGATTAAATAATAATTTCAACTTTTACTTAAAGAGAGAGCAAAATATAAACCCCTTAATAACTATTTTTATATGAACAATTTTAACCTGAAATATTTTCTCTAAGATAAATGGGAATATTTTCATCGATTTTGAAAATTATTTTTAACAATGCCCACTTTTCAACTTGGGATAATTTTAGTACATACTTAACGATGAGACAAGAAACTGATTTCAAATCGTACTTTTAGTACGCTGTTAGCTGTTAACTTATAAATTATTGTTATCTGCAAAAACGCGACTGAAAAAGTGGTACAATATCGGTTAATATGGTCGAACTAGCACCTATTAATGGTTTCCAAAATTTTAAAAGTTTTTTCAAAAGGTTAAGATGTTTGCATTTTTGCAAAAAAGAATTCATGTACTTAAAGCACCTGAAACAAGATAAAATTTAATAATTTAAAAATTATGTTCGGCTATGAATGATTTGACTTATTTTAAGTGCATACGAACTCAGTTGCGTGTACTGGTGATACAAGATCTTCGTCTAGATCACCCTGAACGCACTGCAGAGGTACATCGCATTGACGATTAAATTACATATCTTCTTCACTACCATCTTCTTCCAAGTTCTGTTCGCTATTATCTTGTCGGGCAGTGGTGGGATTATCGGGACCATCATCGTCACAATTAACCATTGACAGAAGTATTGCCAGAGCTAGCACCACTAAAATCAGTATCATAGCCGCCATGCTCACTTAATTATTCACAGTCTACGGCAAGCTGCTGTTCGTGATTTCCCTATTGGCCTTAAGAAACGTTAATAGGATCCTGTTCAGTCTCGGATTCATCAGAATACAGCCATCTTGCCTTTCAGGATCATCAATAATGAGCAAACTTTCCTTCGCATCTTGTCGCAGGTGTCGGTCTATACAGTAGCGCAACCATTCTTTTATCTGGAACATGACGTCGTTCTCATTAAAGTTTCGTTCATGTCGGATTTTACCGAGAAAGATTAGAGAATAAATTTTATAAATCACAAGCATGTAACATATGCCCGATTTCTACTTTACCAATTTTTTTTTCGAATAACTCACATCCAGACAAAATGAGATTTCCCGTTGGAAATTTTTTTAAATTAAATAAAAGACATCAATAAACCCTTGTGTTTTAATCAGCAGCCTCTCATCGAGAATAAGAGCAGTAAGAAGGTTTCGGTTGAAGCTCGATCCACGGTGAATCTATTAGAAAGAGTTTTCCTCGCGGTTTTCAGAATAGCAACAATTATCATGAGTTGAGATTTAGTGGAATCCTATTTATCGACACTTCTCTGAGATAAAATAAATATTTTTAAAATCACCATCAAAATTGGATAGAGGGCTAAAACAGAATTATAATAGGAAAAATTAAAACCTATGAAGCGAAAGAATTAGTATAATAATTTTCAACATTAAAAATACAGCTATCTTAAACTGTAACCACTTACGACTAAACGAACTACTGAAACTTTTGATTGAAGTTACTAAATTATAACTTACTACATTTTTTTTGTAACTAACTTCCATCAGAAAGTTCTCTTACAGCCTGAAGATCATTTAAGCTTTCAAGAGGAAAGACAGCGCCGAACTCTAGTCTATACTCTTCTCGAATTGCACAGTTTGACTCCCTCCTGCTTTCATTTTGTTATCTAAAATCTGCCGCTGCCTCTCTTCGATCTCATCGATCTGTTCGTTGTTACGAGGGTAAAACCGAGGAGGAAAAGTAGGAGTTGGATTGCCGAGATGAGGATTAGACGCAATCAAACTAGTCGAGTACTTAGTAATTACGTTTATTCATTACACACATATTGGCAATAGTTGCCAGCGATGAGATGGTTGGTTTGTGACGAGTGGAGTCGTCGACGAAATTGTTCCACGACCTCGACGGAGGTAAGCGGTGACGATTCGAAATTGCGACCCAGCGTGACGACGTTGACGAGAACGTGACGAGTGGAGCCGCCGACGAAGGTATTCCGTGGCCTAGACGGAGGTAGGCGGTGATGGTTCGAAATTATGAACAGACAGGGCGACGTTGACGAGAGCGCGACGAGGCGAGTAGCACTGGCTCGCACAAAATTAAGTTAATCGGACAACGAGCCAGTCCAGACTGAAAAATGGGCGCGGGGAAGGTGAATCGGGAGCTTGGTTCCCGGGGCTTCGGGACCCCTTGTGGCATTTCGCCTGTTATCGGTTGCGGCCCGAAAACCCCTTCGCACAGGGCCGTGACCGATTGGTTTTTAATGTGACAGCTCTGTTACATCGTTTTGTGAGTTTAACAGTAAGTATACTTCCCGGCTGGTTCTCGGGATTACTATTGTAGTTCCGCTACTTTCCGCCAGATCGCCAAAAATTTAGGAGCCAAAATTTTCCATCGCCGCGCCCTCCCAGCGTCTTCTTGTCGAGACTTCATTCGTTTCTTTGTGTCTTCTTTCAACGAAGATGACGTCAAAGATTTATTCCGTCAAGGGAAAAAACTGAAAGAAATGTTTAAAAAAGATCGGAAACATAGACGTTCAACATACGAGTCACCTAGCCCATCTCGTTCTTCCAAACGTCGATCTTGTGGCCCATCCCTTGCGAAAAGGTATGACACGAAACAAATGACAGGCCTGTCATTTTTTTTCTGTCATTTTTTCGCGACGACGGAAAAATTTTAGGAAAATGACGACAGTAAAAAAAAGTGACTCGCATAAAATGACAGGCCAGTATTTGCACTTAAAGTTTGTGACACTAATCAAAAAGTGACAACTGAAAGGAATTTGCAATACCAGATAATCGTTCCGCGTTCAATCCTTACAAATAATCGATGTTAATTGAAAATTTTGATAAGCGTCACAGACTGTAATGGCAATTGCCAAACTTCTGATATATGGCATTTAGTCATTATATAGGTAACTATAGCAATGCGAGCAAATCGAATTCTAGTAACCAGTCTTGTGCTATATAAAAGGCGTTGTAAGCTAATATTATAAAGGAAAAAAGGACTTACGATGAGTTTAGAAAAGTTGCGTACAAAAAAGAAAAAGAAAAGCGAAACAAGGTAGATCAATTGCCCAAAAAAATCGAGAAAAAGAAGTCTGAATTAATTAGGTCTGCTATATTAGAAAAAAAAGAAAGAAACTATCTGCTAATTAGAAGATGTCGTTTTGATGCAATTCCATTTTTTAAAGAGATACTGATATGCGGAAATGACGTATCAAAAGTTCCTAATAATAAAATACCAATTGTCATAAAGATCTAGTATTTATTAAGGTATTTTCACTCCCCTTACTCTTTAAAAAATCCCCTTTTTCCCCAAAAAAATCCCCTTTTTTATAAAAAAATATCCCCTTTTTTCCCTAAATTTGAACGACTGAACCGCTGGCATCCCTGTTTTTACATTAAACAACTTAATCATTAGTTACTGACTGACCGAATCTATATGTTTTCTCGCCCGACCTCATGTTTTGCTGCATTTTGTTCTAATCTCGGTACCGAAACCCTATTTATTATCAGCGGTATCGCCAAACATTTTCATGGTGAGCTCTGAAAATAGGATAAAAGTACACGTTGACTAAAATGAATAATGACGAATATGGTGAATAATCTTAATTGACTGGAAAACTGGCAAAGAATGTTGATTATTTTATTTAGTATAAAATTTCGCGTGAGACCAAGAAATTAATTTTTAACCTGCGAAAAAATTTCGTCTCCTTATTTGTACTTTATATGTTTTTTCTAATATTAAAAACATAAACACTGTAAAAATCCACAATAACAAATTTTGAAATATTAAGTGTTTGAAACACTTTTGAAACGATTTAAACTGAGTTTTAAAAATAGAATATAGAATATCGGTCGTATTTTTTCTGTCATCATTTTCCTGCCATTTTTTCTGTCACCAGGGCATAAATATGTTGTTTGACAATGCAGATAATGGGTTTGATGTTGTAAAACTTCTCGAATATTTTTCCGATAGTGGAAAACTGATCACTCAACTCCAAAATGCGGAGACGATTGCTCGAAGAGCATTCATCACTCCCGCTTATAATAAGTCGGTTAAATCCATTCTGGAAAAAACTAACAGAGGCATTTTTCTATTTTGGGATAATTTTAATGAGAAAATGAACGAAGTGAAGTAGTCGGAGAAGATCAGCAAGTTCATCAAACCACCAGTACCTTCGAATTAGCCTCCCAATAACCAAAGCTCTGGATCTTTAAGCTCGAAGAGCTCGTTCACGAGGAACCAGAGGCCTTCGTGGACGAGCAAGAAACACCATGCTCAGACGAAGCAACAACCCTACAAGAAATCTCAACCGACATCTCGAGGGCAGCAAACGAGGCGGCCACCTTGACCTTCAGCGCGAAAGGAGCGGAAATAGAGGGTAATATGACAGGTCGCTTGCGAAATTTTCTTCCCGCTTGGAAGCAGATTATTATGGACGCCTTCGTACTTCAGTCGGTAGAAGGTTACCAAATTCCATTCAAGCTGAAACCATGGCAAAAAACTACCCCATCTGTTCGAATTTCGGCCCAGGACGAACTTACATCTCTAAGAACTCAGATTGACGACTTATTAGAAATGGAAGCTATCAGTCCTTGTAGACCTTTAAAAGGAGAATTTTTATCCTTTTAATTTCTCACCGATCGTAAAAATAAGTCGAAGCGATTTATTTTTAATCTGAAGGCCTTGAATAATTTCATCGAAATACTCCACTTTAAGCTAGTTGACGCTCGAACTGCCTGCAAGTTGATGACGAAAAATTGCTATATGGCAAGTCTGGACTTGCAGAATGCCTATTTCTTAGTGCCAGTAGACAAAAGATATGGCAAATTTGTGAGATTTTCCTTCGAAGGCACTTTATATGAGTTTAATTGTCTACGTTTCGGGTTAAACATTTGTCCATTTGCATTCACAAAAATAATGAAGCCAGTTGTTAGCCATCAGAGGGGTAAGGGACTCTTATCTGTAGTATATCTAGATGATTTTATTTTTTTCGGCACCACTTTTGAAGATTGTTTATGCAATGTACAAACTTTCATTAAGCTTCTTTAATCACTAGGATTCGTAATCAAATACGATAAAAGTTGCCTAATTCCGAGCAAAAGTTGCAATTTTTACGGGTTCACCTTCGTTTCCGAAACCTTAATGTTAGAAATGCCTTAAAACAAAAGAGAAAAAATAGGTTTCTTTGTAGAAATCTTTCTGTAGAGAAAATCATCCACTATTCGAGAGTTTTCCCAACTAATTGGAAGCCTGATATCCAGTTTTCCTGCGATACTGTATGGAATGGGCTTCACAAAAGCCCAAAAACATGCATTTGTCACGAAGCCCAGTACTTCAATTTGTTTTCGAAAAGGGAATCTTCTCTGACGCTTCAAAATCAGGTTGGGGGGCCTATTCTAAAGGCGAATCAATCCATGGGTTCTGAAACGAAGAGGAGAAATCCTACAGCATAAACCGCTTAGAACTGTTAGCATCCTTCTGGGCCCTTAAAACGTTTGCTCCCGAACTGCAGATTTGTGAGATTCTATTAAGAATCGACAACACAGCGGCAATTGCCTATATAAATAAAATGGGCGGAATCCAACACCCCTAATTACATTCTCTTAGTAGGGAAATTTGGAAGTGGTGAGAATCTAGAAAACTCTGGGTATATGCATCATATATTGCATCAAAAAATGACGTTCATGCTAATAGGGAATTTTGGATTCACAACGAAGACACCGAATGGGAGTTAGCTGATTAATCCTACGAAGAGATCTTGCAAACCTTTTCAAACCCTACCATCGAATTGTTTGCAGCCAGTTCTAACGTAAAATGTACCATCTTTTGTTCCTGGAATCGAAACCCTGACGCAGAGGCATTCGATACCTTTACGATCTCGTGGGGAAATCGGAATTTTTACGCTTTCCCCCCTTTTTCCATGATCTTAAGGACATCACGGAAAATTCTACCAGATGAGGCTTGCGGCATTGTCGCCGTTCCCTGGTGGACTTCATAACTATGTTTTCCGCTTTTTTAGTCGATGCTGATAGGAAAACCATTAATGTTTACTTCAAGTTTAACTCTACTTTTGTCCCCTTGTAGGTCCCGTCAATACCTACTAGCAGCTTCACTTACCCTGGCTGCAGGATGGCTGTCAGGGAAAGCTATCGTCAAAGGAACTTACCAGAGTCAGCATTAAAGGTTCTATTGGCGTCTTATGCAGATTCTACAGTGAAACCACTGAGAAAATGGTGGAATTTCTGTAACGACAAGAACCTGAATCCATTTAACCAATACTCTAACAGAGTTTTGGAATTCCTAGGCGAATCCTTCAACGACGGTGCATCGTATGGAACCTTAAACACAGCGCGTTCAACAATAGAACTCATCTCATCAAAAAAGGTAACGGACAGTTACATGAATCGTTTCTTCAAAGGGTTTACAGGTTAAAACCCTGAGGTCCCAAGTATGCAAAAACTTGGGACGTCACGCCTGTCCTCGTTGAAGTTTCTTCATGGTACCCACTTAAGTCACTAAATTTACAGATATTGTCAGAAAATCTCATAATACTTCTAGCTGTAGGTATAGGCCACAGAATGCAAACTTTCTCAGTCGTAGATATTGATTTGATAAGATTATCAGAAAATGGCGGAAGATGATTAACCTAGTGATTTTCTCCAGAAGAATGATGTGATGACTAGATTTCTCCAGACATCGTTGGAGGGTCTTCAGCGAAATCGTAGAGGCTTGAGAGTTCATCGATTTATTCAATTGGCCTGACGTCTTCCAGGGATCTGATTGGGACAGAGATTTTGCGTCGATAATTGACAAGAAATGGTTAGTGGATAAGGGATAATAGACAAATTCAGCTTGTAGCCACACTATTTGTATTTCACTTCACAAATTACACTTATTCCAATTTCGTGCACTAAACACTGACGTGATACAATTTTAACTTTCACAGGAATCAACAGATAACAGCTTTTACAGACGAAACGAGGAATTTTCAAAATAAATACTCATCAGGACGAGTCGAAGACATAAAAAGAACTTTGTACAAGACGAAACTGAGACAGAAAACAGACCGACAGACGAGAAAACGACTGAACTGATATGGCAGCGAAAATTAGACTAACTGGATTAGACGGCGGTATCAGACTGACAGAGACTTTGGCGGATAATGGACAAACAGAAACTGAACTTGATAATTTCGGTAGGGTTTATATATGGCACAGATTCCATGCAAATCCTAAAGATCGACAAGGCTAGCAAATTCGTACCCCACTTCTAGCTACATTGATTAGTCGCCCTTTTTGGTTTCCCCTTTTAACTTTACGCAATTAGGAGAGACAGGAAAACTCGTAAATGATAAGATTTTTAGGGTGAAGCCACATGCGACGTGTGCTATTCGTAGAAATCTTTTCTATTACATTGATGGATCAATACAAGGCGGATTTGTATTTTATAATTAAGTTTATATAATGAATAATCATAATTTATAATTACTGTTACGTCGCAGGACGTAACATCTTCCATTTTATTGATTTTGAACATGTACATGAAATGGGTATGTTCTAAATTTAATTTACTATGAACTAAACAGAGGAAGCACATTGAAACCCATTCTTCTATCAATTTTCACATGACTTCGAACTATATTTTTCTCTTAAAAATAATTGTGATTGATATGAGTAAATTGAAAAGAATTTGGCTGAATCAAAAAATATATTAGGGTAATTCAGTGCTAAGAACCTTTTTCTCAATTCGAAAATCACGATTTCCAGTGAAAATTCTAATCAGGAAAAAATTAAATGTGTCGAATACGCAAAGTAGTTCTAGGTTGGCTCGCTTTTTTATCTACAATTTCGATAATTGAACGTGACATATTATTTACTTATTAGGTATTTTCACTTCAACCACCAGCTAACTTCACTTCGTTGATTGCTGTGGGTTGGTGTGGGGAAAACAAGGGACCAAATGCATGGACAAAGCTTTATTTTTGTAATATCTTCGTAATGAATGATGATTATTATCATTTTATTATGTCAATAAATAGATCTTAAAAAATCAAAACTATTTTTCCCATACACTTATATAGAAAAAAAATAGTTTTTACGACGGTATTAGCAAAATAGGGCAAAAACGGACCGAATCCCATGCATTTGGTCCATTGTTTTCCCCTCAGCACTCAATGAAGTGAAGTTAGCTGGTGGTTGAATTGAAAATACCTAATTCCTTATTTAGCTACATTGAGAAATTTTAATAAAAGTCACAATTACAAACGTTGATACATAGATTTTACATTCATAGCGTCTCGCTCTAGGATGACATATTCCGTAGCACTATATGCAGATACGTATTTTCGTATCTCGGTGTTCATAGAGCGCTACTACTTGTTGATGTAGCGTGAAGCAGCGAAAAGGCTTCAAGGCTTGACATGCCCCCGGATGGTCCTGTGGATGGACACCATCGATGTTGTTAAATACTGGTTTCGGTGGAACATTTTCTGTTGGAATCATTTTCTGCAAAAAAAAATGTTTCCAATAGTCAAAATATGACAAATAAAAGTTTTTAATTAAATTAAACCTACTAAGAGGATTGCGAGGTCGAGTATGTAAAAGTATGCATTATATATATATTTATATATATGTATATAGTTAAAAGTTTGTCATAAGGACAACCGCAGGATTTCGCTGGGAGCAGGTGCTAATCCGAAAAATTGCACCCGCTCCCAGCGAAATCGCGGTAAAATTTCAGCTGCAACCACGTCTCACGACCGTGAGATAGGTGGTTACAGTCTGCGACGGATTCAATACGATG
>CAKNWW010202542.1:0-11024 GCA_932074435.1 Andricus kollari
CAATTAATTTAAAAACCGAAATGTTAAATATAAATAAAATTTATCAAACCATTTTATAATAAATTCATATATAAAGATTCAAAACTAAAAATTAAAATGTTATTTAAATTTTCAAATTCAATTTACTTTGGCGCACTTTTTATGTGGGTCGCCATTTATATATCAACCTCTTTCAATTACACATGAAAGTATGACTTTATTCCAGAATGTATTTCGTCAGTCCATGTTTGACCTTCCATATCAAAACATCTGTTTGTTCCTTTATTGATTAAAAATGTAGTAATAAACAATATTGGAGCCTCTAAAATGTTGAGGTTTCAAAAATTTTTTTAAAATTGAAATGTCTTAATATCATTACAGGTAAATTTTTGTAAATTTTCTTTACACGTTTTTGTTCATTAAAAATGTATTACATCCATGTAAATTATGTTAACTTAGGTTATATATCACCTTGAAGAAGGCCTGCAACAAGGTCGAAACGTACGTTGGTTTTTTAAGAAACTTGACGAATAAAGCATGATTCTTGACAACTGAATCCACTATTAATTTTAATGGACCGTATGACCAAAATAACGTATTCTACTTGAATGGACTTTATGACTTACAGATAAAACTATTAAGCCCACTTCACAGCCTTTTAATATTCGAATCTAAATTAAAGTAAGATCCACTAGTTGAATCTCTGACTTAAGACTTGACACTAGGGGTCAGACCATGTTTATTATATGTTTCTGGGGTCGCTGAATCCGAATCCGAGGTCCCAAACTTCCCAGCACGTCTGGGTTCTGACATAATCTCATAAAACCTCATAATTTTTTTAAAGTTTATTTATTTTTTGTTTTATGTCAGAACCCTTGACGTGCTGAGGCTTTTTTGACTTCGGATGCGGATTCAGCGACACCGAAAACATATAATAAACATCGTCTGACCTCCAGACCCGAAAAAAGACTTTTTTTTGTGTGGCTGTGTTATCAACGAAAAATGTCATGAGAGTTAATATTTCAATCAGAAAATATTTTTATTTGAAACCAAAAACACTTGAACCGAAATAAAAAAGAAGAATTTCCAACAAAATAATTGGAACCAATTTCCAACAATTTCCAACAAAGCAATTGAATTTTCACCTAATTTTCTTTCAGTAAATAAAATAAATTTTCTACCAAATAGTTCAATTTTCAATCAAAGCAAATGTATTTTCAACCATGAAGATAAAGTTTCAATCAAAAAATATAAATTTTCTACAAAAAATGGAATTGTTGAATTTTCAGTTTGGAAAGATTAATTTAATGAAAAAATTCCTATTTTCAACAAAGTAGTTGTAGACTTAACCTAAACAGACTAATTTTTAAAACAAAAATAGGAATATTAAGCATAAGAGTTAAATTTTCAACAGAGAAAGATTTTTTAGTCAAGGAAGAAAAAATGCTATCCCTTGAAATACTTGGAGATTCAATAAAATCTTTTAAATCTTGTGAAATTCTTTAAAATCCCTCAAAATATCTGAAATGGTTAAGAATCCCTTGAAATTTCATATAAATACCCCTGCAATTTTTGGAAAGCGTACAAAAGTCTTTGAAATCGCTTGAAATTTTTGCAATCTCTTGAAATTCTGTGGAATGCCTTAGCACACCTTGAAATCTTTCCTTCGGAAATCGTAAACATATATTAAAATAAGTAAAAATTATTAAAAATATGCTGAAAATAAGGTAAATGGAATTGATTTAATTAACTCCTCTACAAAAATTGTTGCAATCTTTGAAAATCTTTCAAAACCCTAGAATCTTTAAAGAAATTGCGCTAGTTTACATGAGAATTTTACGAAAAAATTTAAATTTAAGGTGCAAAAACTCCGAAATTGCATACGCTGGATTAAAAGATAAACATTATTTTCAATAGATATGTTATCATTTAATTATATTATTATTTAAGTATTTGATACAAAATGTAATTATTTTTTTAAAGTTCAACTTGTTGTTAAAAAATCACCCTTTTTGAAAATCTTTCATAAAAGATTGGAAATTCATCTCTTTTTCAGAGATGTCATCATTTTGGGTTAAAAATGCAACTGTCCTGTTAAAAAATAATATTTTTCGGTTGATAATGAACCCTTTTATCAATTCACATTTTCGGCTTTTATTTAAAAATGTATTTGTTTCGATTAAAAATGCAACAATACGATTTTTGGTTGCAAATTCATGTTTTGTTCGTTTTTTTTTTGCAGAAAATTAATCCTCTTGCTCGAAAAGTTAACTTTCTAAAGGAAAAATGATTTATTTTGTTGAAAATTCGAACCTCTTGTTTCGTTTAGGTGTCAATACTGCTTTTAAAATCACAAATATTGAGTTGTACATATTAAGTTATAGTTTTAAATTAATGTTAAAAACCCTAAACTTTTTCAAAGTTTTTGAATTTGTATATCTTTTTCGTAGATAATTTGATATTTCTGAATGTTTCGACAAAGACGAGACATAAATTAAACAATAATAATAAACGAAGATCTAAATGAAATCAAATATCATGATAAGCTCATTGAGGGTCAATATAAATATAACAATTGAAATCGAGAAAATTGGATTTTTATTCAATTTCAAGCCACTGTCTTTCCATCGGCTTGATTTTCTGAATTGTGCTCAGTCAGTACCTGCTTCCTGCATTCTATCTGCTTTTGTGTTTCATCTAGTTCGTTCTTACTGTCTAATATTCTTGAAACTATTTGTTTTCTTGACATTTTATTTTAAAAATAAATTGACCGATATTTTCGACAGCCAACGAGAACATTTCTCGTGAATCGAGAATGGAACAATCGAGTAAAGACATTTGAAGTCATTTTCATAAAAATTCTCTAACCGTAAAACCAAAAGTATGAATTCAAAAGTGAGGAGATTTTGAGAGATATCTTCGAAGACAAAGTAGGGATCAATAACGAAATAATTGAGTCAACTTGCCAAGATGAGTATTTAATTACTATTAATATCGCGTGTCAAAGTATTTTAAAAAGTTGAAATATTTTAAAGAATTCAAGAAGATTCTAAGGAAACTTTAATTATTTTCAGTAATCCAATAGGATTTTAAAGAATATGAAACATTTATTTTTTTAGGATTCGCACATCTGGTGGAAAATTCAAAAGTTAAATAATTTTATGCACGTCGCAATGTCGATGTGCACAGATGGTACCCTAGCAAGGGTTAACGTGCACATATGAGATCATAATGGAAGATGTAAAGTGATATACTTATCTCCGAAGGACAATCTTGAAACTAGTATCGTCGTCATCTCACATATATGTAAGATAACGACTACTTACGTATATATGTGTAGTCTGCTGAAGCAATAGAATATTCTTTGGTTACATTTGTTTACCCACTTATTCACTGAAGCCTTAAACAGTTTCTCATCTACTTTGCCAAAATGAGGATTGTCTATACTTTCGTTATCACTCTGGGGGTCTTCTTAAATTCTATTGGTGAATATAATAATATAATATATCTATCATTTTTATTATATTTTATATAGTACATGCATGAAGACGGCCATTTCTCAGGCCTGTGGAGAGAAAATAAAGTCCTACTTTCAGCTTATATTCATATCATGGCCTTTTTTCATTTATGTCGTCAAAAATTATGACGCCATAGATATTTAATGGCCATTATATACCAACGAACTTGAAAAGCGGCACTTGAGGTCGGCTCCTACGTCTGTCACTGAAAGCATACACGCCTTAAAAATGCCCCTGTTCTTCCCGTTTGTGCATAATATACTACTAAGCTTACAACAAATAAATTACTTTTTAGCATTAAAGTAGAATATATTTTAATTTTTTCTGGTTCAGCACGTATTCTACGAGATTAAAAAAAATTAAATCTTTCCAACATTTAAAATAACTAACAGTGGTGAGTCGACGATCCGGGGGCACCACATCGTGCACCAGATCGTTCAGCACGTATTCTACGAGAACTTTTTTAAAATTTAACCTGTGCCAATATGCAAAATAACTACCAGCGGAGAGTCGATGATCCGGGTGCACCACATCGTGCACCAGGTCGTTCGGCACGTGTTCTACGTGAATTTAAAAAAAATTTAAATCGTGCCAACATCTAAAATAACTACCAGCGGTGAGACGACGATTCGGGTGCACCACATCATGCACCAGGCCCTTCAGCGCGTATTCTACGAGAATCTTTTTAAAATTTAAACTTTGCCAACATCTAAACAGCTACTAGAGGTGAGTCGACGATTCGGATACACCACATCGTGCACCAGGTCGTTTAGCACGTATTCTACGAGAACTTTTTTAAAATTTAAACTGTGTCAATAGCGAAAATGACAACAAATGGTGAGTTGACGATCCAGGTGCACCGGACCGCGCACCATGTAGTTTAGCACGTAGTCTACCAGAGCTTTTTGAAAATTTGATTTATATCCATAGCCAAAACAACTGCAAATAGTGAGTCGACTACGCAGGTGCAGCAGATTGTGGACCAGATAGTTGAGCACATATTCTACGAGAATTAAAGAAATGTATAACACAATTAAAAAATTTTGAAAATTCTCGTAGAATACGTGCTGAATGACCTGGTGCAAGATGTGGCGCACCCGGGTCGTCGACTCACCGCTAATAGTTATTTTGGATGATAGCACGATCTAAATTTTTTAAAAATTCTTGTAGAATACTGGCTGAACGACCGGGTGCATGATGTGGTGCACCCGGATCGTCGTCCCACCGCTAGTAGTTATTTTGGATGTTGGCACAATTAAAAATTTTTGAAAATTCTCGTAGAATACGTGCTGAATGACATGGTGCGAGATGTGGCGCACCCGGATTGTCGACTCACCGCTGATGCTTATTTTGGATGATAGATCGATTTAAATTTTTTTTAAATTCTTATAGAATACTGGCTGAACGACCTGGCGCACTATGTGGTGCACCCGGATCGTCGACTCACCTCTTAAAACTTTTTTCTAATGCATTTCGTAATCTGCCATGGTGGAACCATGGGATTCGGACACAAGCCATACTTCAGCCATACTATGGGAAAACTATGGCCATGTTACTTGTGTTTTGTCCCATGGTGACCATTTTCACGCGGGTATTTTAAAAACGTAAACGGAATTGAGAACTGAGAAAATTGAGAAAATTTGTGAGTTGGCATTCGAACTTGTATCCCACCGGGACAATCGGGAAAATGTCAGTGAATTTATTTTTGGATCGGGAATTTTATAAATTTTTAGAAGAAAAATCTATGTATCTCAAATATTCAAGCTTATAACCAATTCAATTTAGACTCAAAATTAGAAAATTCTAATTAAAATGAAGAAACATTTTTAATATATAGAAATAAATCACTGTTTATATTCAAAACGAAATAATTTGAAACTGAATTGTTTGAAATAGAGAGCCTTGAATCGTTAAAATTTCAGACAACTAAATTCAAACTATTGTTCTATTCACAAGTTTTTTAATTTGTAAGTGAAATTGTTGAATTTTGATGTATAAATAACAATGAAACAATTATTAATTTGATGCAATGTTTTAAGATAATGAAAACAATTACTTGAAATTCCTGGGAAAATTTCAAGTCATGTTTTATTTTGAAAAAAATAATTTTAAGAGAAAAAATAACATTATTAAAAAAAAAGAAAAAAAATTTGATGAATAAATAAAAATGAAACAATTATTAATTTAGAAAAAGTCGAGGAAGTTTAAGAGATATTTAAGTTTTTAGATTATTGAAGAATAATTTAAAACTCAAAAGGATTTAAAAAAATTTTAATTTTCGAAGATTTCAAAAAAAAAATGTAGAAGGTTGTCGAGCGTTTTAAAAGGTTTCAAAAGGATATAAAAAATTATTAAGATTTCCAAGAAATTTTAAATGATTTTTCATTTTGAATAGTTAATTTCAAGATTTGTTTGAAAGTTTTAAAGATAATACAGCAATTTTCTTAAGATACCTGGGAAAATTTTAAATTATTTTGAAAAAATAGTTTAAAGACAATATTTAAAATGATTTCAAAACAAACACAGATCTTGCACAATCGAATGGACAATTATTAATTTTTCACTACTCAAAATAAAACTAATTTATCTTCTAATACAAAAAATTTTTAGTAAACAAAAATTATAATCGTTCCATGCAGTGTAACATCATTTAATTTAAAATTGTTCACTTAAAATGTGTTAGAAGCTTCCATTTTATACGCTTCAATTATTGAGCGTTTAAATAAAAAAATTGTCAAACGTTAATTTTAAAAGCTTAACATTCCAAAGGGTTCCTCGTTGAGTGTTTTGATTTGAAGTTCAGTTTTTATAATTTCAAATGAAAACATGTTTAGCTTCAAGAGTTCGAATATTTCAATTTCAATGACCGTCAAAAATTGGTGTGAACCGGGAAAACAGCGAGAAATGACCGGGATTTTTTTCCTGAAATAAAATGGCCACCCACGATACACCGCTAAGCACCCAAGGCGTTGCAACGCGCACACTATAGCACCTTGACTCCTACTGACTCGCTCACGATTTCGGAATAGTTTAAGAGATTTCTACTGATTTCACTCGATTTTCACTAATTAAAAAAATATCGGATCTTTTTCAACAGACACACTCAGATACCGCTAATTTCAGATGATTTCACAAATTGTTATGCTTCTTGTATTTGATTTCATACTGATTTCAAACGCTAAAACCCCTTGATTCGAGAGTGAATGGCCCCTCGCCCCATGTGAATCGACAAGATTCAAAGGATTAAAATAAAATTCAGGAACAGTTATTATTTGTATGAAAGTTAATGGTACAAATAGCGGTCAGATAATTGTGAGACAAATGTTTTACGTGGATGACTTTGAAACAGTATTAAATTGTGAAATGGCTTATATCACATTTTCGGCACCCAGACGAATAAATGTGAAGTTGGAGTAGTGGACAAACAGAAGCAAAGCGCCAAATAAAAAATAACACCACACTGAAACACAATTTAAAAAAAAAAACTAACGTCTCAATGCTGGTTATAATTTTGCGAGAATGTCTCATACCTTTAGAACAGCTTAGAATACTAATAAGCAGTGACTTCGGTTCCGTGAACGAGGAAAACTATAGGCCATGCGCTATAAGCTATACGCTATAAAATGCCTCCCTTATTTCTTGGCGCGATTATTTATAACTTACGAACATAAAAATCGTCTCATTGGGGTGATCATATTTTTGAGCTGTAGAACTCAGTTATAATTCTGATTTCATTCAGGCTTGAAGGACATTGTCTTCAATTTAAGAAAACAGCTTTTAGGATACCCATCATCAGGCCCACTCAGCCATCTTGACAAACATCTTAGCGCTGATTTGAAGATATCGTAAGGTACTGTATTTACCTGTCTCTAAATGGAGGGCGAAATCCGGCGTTTATGATGGTAAGCCTAGTATTTTCTTAAAGAAAAAGGTATGTAATCTCTCTACTAAAGTAAAGTAGTACCTTAATCCCCAGACTTCTATTGCGTAAAAATAACACTAAGCGTGCGTCTTCGAAAAAGGATAGTCTTAGTTTGCCAGGCATTAGATCTAGATGAAAATAAAATTCTTGAAACAGCACTCATAGCAATATTCGTAGCAGACATTATTTTTATAAACTCTTTATAAAAAGGACCCGAATCTAATGTGTTAACACCAAAATAGACGAACTCGTGCACCACTTCCAGGTGAGCCTGTGCGCAGAAGAATTTTTATTCACATGGCCGACCTTTGCGGCATACCATAACTTTTGATTTTGCATATCTGACCGTTAAATAATTGCTTCACAGTATTGCGCGATAAGGTTAATTTTTGCTTGTAAGTCAGTCTGACAGTAAGGGAATACGACTATATCATCAGCATGAACAAGCAGGATAACTTCACATAAGTGATCTATTGAAATTCCATACATACCGTGATTTCTTGAGTACTCTTCTAGATTATATACAGAAAGCGCAAAAAGAAGAGGACTAAGGATGTCTTCTTGAAGCACCACATAAGTTACCTTAACGGACAAAGTCAGACCCTCGTAAGTACGAATAGACATGTTAGCGTTTTCATAGAGATTTTTTATAACTCGTACAAGTATAATGGACATGCCTATCCTTAGAAATTTGCTCCGTAGATGACAGTGGTTTACTGAGCCAGAAGGCTTTTTGAAATCTGTATAAAAACAAAAATTCGTTGCTTTGGGATAGACAACTGAATCTGAATTAAAGAATCAAGGGTAAAAATATGGTCTATACAACTTCTTCCACGCTTGGAACCGGCCTGATTTTCTGGGAAAATGTTTACCGATTTTCCGTTCTTTTCATATAACATAAATACATGCATTTTAGCGCAGCTAGATGAGACATTTTAATAAAGAGCCCTTAATTTCATTAATCCAGATATCAGAGTTCAATTTACGGTGTTCGTTTACAATCTACTGTATGCGAAAAGGACCCTCAATCGGATAAAGAGAAAAAAGAAGGTCTTGTCATACATGCATGCTTATATTGTTAGTCGACGGGGACTGCAACCTAAATCTATTAACCGCTGTCCGAAAGTCCTTAGGATTATTAAAAGCGGCCAGTTTGTTCACTGGAGTACGCCATTTAGGCTTTGAAAGCAAATGTAACTTATCACCGACAGTTGAGATTGTGAAAATTAAATTATTATTTAGGTCATTTATTTTGCCGTTGTAGTACACAGAGTTCTCAGAAATAGACATATCGTGCATAGAGGAAAATTTAAGGTTAGCATTCCACATTATTTTATCATATAAAATGACTCTTTATTGACGCTTGTGTCCATCTGCATGGAATACGAAATATCAAACCGAACCGAATTCAAAATGAATTCGACAAAGAAAAACAATGCAATGTTTTGTGTTAAATTCAAACACAGTGAGCCTCAATCATTTTCAACCTGACAGTTCTGTGGCAAAATCTTTTCTTTGAAGAATCCTTTTTTTATGATTGCGAAGTATTTTATACCAACACACAAAAATAAAGTTTCAAGCTCTTTTTGAAATGTTATAAACTAGAAACATGAATCCTCTCTTTCTTTTCACAGAATTGGGTTCGCAGTCAAGCAGAGATTCTCTCGATACTCCCCGCCCGGTTTACGGTCGCTCTTCTCCTTGTGACCGTATACCTGAGGCTCCTGAGGAGCATCCTCTTCGTGCGAGAGACCATTCGCCTCCTTCTCCTAAAGTACTTGGATATTCAATTCGACAACTTGGATATATTCGGCTTATTCCTCACACAAATCCGAACCTACGATTTGAATTTCGAAGATACGTTTTTCCTGCTGGTTATCCAATTAGAATAAAAACAAAAGAAAATAGCTATGGTCCCGTGCCAGTCCAAGAACATATTGTTTTATCATTATCCAATGGTGACATTTTTGCAATATTAGAGCATAGCGGGGTTCTTCGTGGAATATATTTGTCACGTAAAGCTCATACGAGACTGAAAATAAATATGATAAGCGGCGAAGTTGATAATTTGACCCCAGCTGAAAGGCGAGATTGTCCAGTAGGCAAACGTTACCCAATCTTCCCCAACAATTTTATTAAAGCTTTCGCAAATGACGATTCGCTGCAGTCTGAATCGACTCCTAATAGCGAACGTAACACTTGTTCTTTTCCTTCTGACAGACAACATTCACCTGACCGGAATTCTCCTCAGGAGCATCCTCCTCATGCCAAGGCCAGGTCGCCTCCTGGGTGGCCGCCTTTTCCTAAAGTACTTGGATATGCTCTTGAACAACTTGGATACATTCGGCTCATTCCTCGCACAAATCAGAACCTGCGATTCGAATTTCGAAGATACTTTTTGCCTGCTGGTTCTCCAATTAAATTGCGAGCAGAAGATAGGAGCTATGGTCGCGTGCCAGCCCAAGAACATATTGTATTATCAGCGTCCAATGGCGACATTTTTGCAATATTAGAGCATAGCGGATTTCTTCGTGCAATATATTCGTCAAAAGGAGTTCATGCGAGAGTGAAAATAAATATGACAAGCGGAAAAGTTTATAAGTTTACCCCAGATGAAATAAGATATTGTCCAGTGGGCAAACGTCAATCAATCTTTCCAATGAATTTCATTAAAACTACAGCAAATTACGATTCACTGCAATACAACTACAATTCTAATAGCGAACGTAAACCTGGTTCTTCTTCTTCTGACAGACAACATTCACCTGTGCGGACTTCACCTCAGGAGCCTTGTCTTCGTTCCGGGTCCGGGTCCTCTCCCGGCAGGCCTCGTTCTGTTCAAGTACTTGGATGTGCAATAGAAAAACTTGGCTATATTCGGCTTATTCCTTGCACAAATCAGAACCAGCATTTTGAATTTCGAAGATACGTTTTTCCTGCCTACAAACCAATTCAAATGAGAATAGATCATACGAACTATGTGCTTAAGCCAAACCAAGAATATATTGTATTATCAACATCCAGTGGTGATGTTTTTGCAATAATGGATTATAGTGGGACTCTTCATGGAATATATCCGAGAAATGAAAATAATTCGCGGATAAAAATAAATATAATAAGCAGCGCAGTTGATAATTTGACTGCAGATGAAATAATGTGTTGTCCAGTAGGCAAAAATCAGCTAATCTTCGCAAACAGTTTTATTCAAGCTTTAGCCAATTACGATTCACTAGAGTCCGAATGGAATCCCAATGGCAAACCCTATCCTGGTTCTTCTTCTCGTGCTAGACAATATTCACCTGACGAGAATTCTCCTCAGTAGCCTCCTCTTCATAGCAGGTCCAACTCTCCTCTAGACAGGTCTGCTTCTCATGAAGTACTAGGATATGCACTCGGACAATTCGAGTTTCAAAGATATGTTTTTCCTGCCTATAAAGGAATTCGTCTGCTAGTAGAATATAGTAAATATATTCCTACGCCAAACCAAGAATATATTGTCTTATCAACATTGAATGGTGATATTTTCGCAATACTGGAGTATACTGATATTTTTCGTGGAATATATAAGACAGATGGAAATAATTCGAGATATTACAAATCTTCCC
>CAKNWW010202544.1:0-19779 GCA_932074435.1 Andricus kollari
AAAAAAACTTTTCACTAAAATAAGCATTTTTCTATTAAAATACATGTAAAAATTGAAACTTCGACCATTTTTTGTTTAAAAACTGTCCATTTTGCTTACTTTTTTCGGATTATTGCTTTACAGGTTCGAAACTACAAACAAAAATTTAATTTAGAATTTTTCACAAAAAGCCATTTTCTGTACATTTGGTGCGGGGTCCTTTCAAAACTTTTTTTTTTCTTCAAAATAGTTTTAAAGGAAAGCTGAGGTTTCTTCCTATAACGACCCTAATTTTCAGAGTGGCAAATTAATTCGTCTTTGAGAAGTAGAACGATACGTAAACGTGAAGCTATGGTAGGGCGGGTGGCACGCGGTCTCCTCTAGTGCGCTCACGCCGAGGATCTTTGTGCAACGCTTTAGTGTCAGTTTTTTAACTTAAGTAATATTATGTGTTTTTTCTGTTCGATTTTTTGGAGATAGTTTCAACAGTTGTTTTCTTTGCAGGCCTCTTTTACGGTTTCTGTTTTTTGCGTTCGAGAAGATGTCGTATTTCTCAGAGGACGAAAACTTCTTGAGTTGAAGTTTTCCATCTTGAGTGGGAATGAAAGCGTGGTACTGTAATGTACCTGGTATCGTAACAGCTTTGTCAAATCCGGCATTCAATAACTCGGTGGCTAAGGCATGATTTTCTGTGCCCACTGAAACAAAGCATGGGGAGCTAGTATGTGATGTTTCGGAGAAGGTTGCAAGCTTGAACGTGCTGCTTGTCTCTTTACATGCGCTCCTATACCATCACATGCACCCTTACCATGAGATGTACCATGAAAGTGCCATTCAGCTTGGATACCAAAATCTTCTTCATGGGCTTGGAGATTAGCAAAGCTACTCTTATTTTAAACATGTTTCCCTGCACCATCAGTGAAATATTAGATTTTTTCGGCCTAAAATGAGTTTTAAAGTAGTCTACTATTATCTTCTGATACTAGTCAACAGCCACCGTGTAATGAGCTAAATTATCAGATATGATTGCGATACTTACGTGCTTGAGCTCTCGATCTTTTTTATAATGAATCACCACAGTCAATATTGTAGCTTCGTCGGTATTCCAGTGGAATGATTGCACTGCATTCTGAATTATGAAGGCGTAATTCTCAGCGAAATTAAAGCAAATCAAAAACTCCCCAGGCAATACATTTTCCTTCAGGTTTTTGAAAGAAGATGATTGCTCTTTTGAAATAAAGTGATGAGTTTTTAATTTCAACAGTATTTCACATAAGTGATCTAGGAATTCATCAGTATCCATTACTAGAGTCTTTAGAGTACATCTGTCGGTCTGTAACCAAATTTCAAATCTCACTTCATAAATTCAATGTTCATCAAAAGCTTTTGTGATGTTATCTCTAAAGTTTGCAGTACCGGGACAGTTATCACACTCTCCTAAATGACAGGAACTTAAAGAGTTAGGACATACAATAGCATCCAGACAGTCCTGATAATTTGTGAGCATCATGTCAGTATCCCCTGTTACATGTTGAATATTTATATTCAACATCCACTTCACATTCTCATGATGCACGCAAACGCACACATTATGAGTGCCGCTGCTTCCTGCTAGAAAACAATGACGAGGTTTGAGTTTTGTGAATTTCGAAATACTGATTTTCAGGCCTACGAGTTCTGATGTAAATTGAGCATATAACTCGTTTAGATTACACAGTAGTAACCTTTTCTAAACATGTGAACGAGTTTCATCATCATTCTTGATCGACAAAAAGTCTCATCCCTGGCATCATTCGACTGATGTTATCGCGCTCATAAAAGTTTTTCACTAGAGTTTCAGTTTCAGGAGTCAATGTTCTTCCTCTTTTTGGATTTGTCAAAGCTGTTACGATACCAGGTACATTACAGTACCACGCTTTCATTCCCGCTCAAGATGAAAAACTTACACTCAAGAAGTTTTCGTCCTCTGAGAAATACGACATCTTCTCGAAAGCAAAAAACAGAAACCGTAAAAGAGGCCTGCAAACAAAACAACTGTTGAAACTATCTCTAAAAAATCGAACAGAAAAAACACGTAATATTACTTAAGTTAAAAAACTAGCACTAAAGCGTTTCACAAAGACCCTCGTCGTGCGCGCCCTAGGGGAAATCGCGCGCCACCCGCCCTATCATGGCATCTTACTTACGTATAGTTCTAATACTCAAAGACCAATTAATTTGCCACTCTGAAAATTGGGGGTCTTATAGGAAAAAATCTCAACTTTCTTTTAAAACTATTTGGAAGAAAAAAAAAGTGTAGAAATTTGAAAAAAGTCAAATTTATTGTTGATTTTCAAAAATTATGGTCAAGTTTTGACTTTTTCTAAAAATCTCTGTGACCACCAGAAAGTTAGTGAAATTTTGTTTAAGGCAATATGAAAAAAAGTTACAAATGTTTGAAAGTAAGGCTTTGCTAAAAACCCCCAAAATTGTACCCACTCCACTTTGATAAATAATAATCGAAATGAATTAATTTTTGGTGTGAGGAGTACTATCTAATAGGACTACAATTGGGCCAATTTTTAGCCCGATCGGACAACTTTCATTTTCGAGGTGGGTACACTTCAGAAATTATGCCCCAATATTTGAAGAAAACTGTGCTACTCGACCAAAACGTTCTCTAATTTGTTTTGGAAATAACTTTAACATACTGCCCGATCGTAGATACATAATTACCGAAAACGGAATGAAATAATTGAAACTATTTATAAAGTTCCCAGATAGAATCTCTTGCCGGAGTTAATTTTTTCTAATAATTTACCATTCTCGCTCCTGTTTGGGATCGATCGCCCTTGGAAAAACTTCTGATTAGAAAATCGGAAATTTTTAAAATGATTAAAAATTTTTTTCCTTTGGAAAGGATAATTATATCAAATTTTTTTTACATTTACTGTCTGCCGATGATTAATAATATAAAATCAGAGTGGACGCTAATTCGCAAAATGACTGAGAATTCTTTAAGACCCGAAAAAGCGGGAAAAGACAGTGCATTTTTTTTACCGGGAATTTTACAAATTTTTAGATGAAAAATCTATTCAATCACTTGAAATATCACAACTTTCATATCAGATGATGCGTTAAAAATGTTTAATTTCAGTTCTTTATTTATAAACGTATATTTTCAATTTTAATAATTTTAAAGTCCAGTTTTGAAGATTTGAAAATAAAAAAAAATAAAAGCGTTTGAAATTGAAAATTTTTGATAAAAAAAAGGTTTGAAGTTATCAACTGCAAATATAAATTAATCAATGATTTTTTAAATTAAACTGTATTTCGAGTATTAAAAATTGAACAATAACTGAGTTTACAAGACGAGTCTGAATCCTTTCAAAATTTAATTAAACTCTTTTGTTCAATTTCAAAGCCTACTTAAATATTGCTTCAGTATAAAAGATTCCATTTTTAATTCTTTTAATTTGACATTTTTTGATTTAAAAATATATATTTTTATATTTGGCAATATTTGACTGTTTATTTAAAATAAGCAATTATAAATCAAATACTTAAATCTAAACAATTTGAAAATGATTTTTTTTTTTAAATAGCAAGCCTTGAATTAAACATTACGATTGTAATAATATAATAATAAATAATTGTTCAACTCTTAATATTTTTAACGTGAAAATACTTCAAATTACATCATTTTAAATATTTACGAATTTATTGATTCATTCTTCAATTTAGAGTATTGGAAGCTTGCATTTTATACCTGTAAATTGTTGAGAATTTGACTGAAACATTTTTAATCTTTAATTTTAAACGTTTATAATTTAAAAAGTTCCACTTTAAGGGCTTTAATTTAAAGACATTGCAAAATTGATGTGGACCGAAAAATGGCCGGGAATATTTTTCTTTAATGTAGTGGCCACCCTGAAAATTAAAAATTGAGAAAACGAATTTTCTTATAGTTAAAATTTATTTGAAAATGCTGAAAAATGATATGAGAAAACACATAAATAAGTTAACAGGGGAATCGTCTTCCTGCAGTTTAAGAATAAAAATTCAAGCAATGCTTGAAAATCTTGAAAGTGACATATTTTTTCCATTTTTTGCATTTGACATTTAATCAAATGTTTTTAAAAATTAAAAATGGTTTTTTTAACCTAATTATAATTATAACAATAATAATCCAAATTTAAAGTATTTTGAAAAACTCATTTCATAATATATTTTATTCTTTTGACAAATTTAGAAAACTTCTGACTTCCATAAACAAGAAAATAGTACATTATGTAACAAGGGATGAAAGGAGCAGATTTTTCCTGCGCGAGGGCAGTAATTACCCAAGGTAAAAATCTACTTTCGTCTCGTGTTATATATAGTATTTTATTCCACTCTCGACCCTGGCCACCTTTTGGCCCTCAAAAGCGGGTCCGACGCATTTTTCTATAGCTTTGTTCGCGGCTCGAATTCGGATCGACTCGGAGCAACTCAGATTTTCAATATGGCTTTCAAATTTTACTTTCGCCCAGCTAATTTTACTTTCGCTTCGCAAGTTTTACTTTCACCCGAAAATTTTACTTTCGCCTCACAAATTTTACTTTCGACCCGCATATGCGGTTAACGGGATATATATACTACTTTCGCCCCTATTTTCAGGGGCACAAGGTGGTCATTTCGGTCCAGTGTGGAATAAAATTAAAACTAAGAAAATGTGCTACTGTTTCGCATTTTAATACTTTATAATTACAAAATTATTCTCTTTTCACCACGCCACTCTTCACAATTTTCTCTTCATAATTTTCTTACATTTTTATGCATGCAATGTTTTCTTTTTTCTTTCATAAGTTATTAAAAATTAATTTCTATTCGAATTTTCAGTTTATAATTCATATTACAAAATATAAATAATTACAATTACTTACACAGAAAAAACGTTCTTCCATCTCTACTTAGACTCTTAGAGTCTAACTAGCCGAACCCCGATTAGTCGTTGTTCGACCATATGACGTCAGTTCCATTGTTTAATTTTTCTTGAAACGCGGTCTTGGACGGCTAGGTGACAAACACACGTCCGGTGAAAGAGTATTGAAATACCGAGACGATCCCGAGTCGATATATCGAATTCCGATACAAGTCCAGTCGAGATACAACCGATACCACTTGATAAACCGTTTATTTACTCTTCCAAGCTTGACAAATATCCGCGTGTTTAATCTCATTCCCCGGTCCAAGGGCCTTAATGATTTAGTTTGATAGATAACTTCAAAATCAAAAAAGTAATCTTAAGCAAACCATGTGACAAACAGTACGTTTTTGATAGAAACTTACTTTCAAGACACGCCACACATTTCTTTGAGCAGCTCGCTAAAAGTTTTTAATTTATAAAAATTGTTTTCGACAGTTTGAAGTTATATAATTATGGAGAAATTTCAGAGTTTACAGCCGCTATGACATGTTTTCCTATTAAATGATTGTGACATCCTATAGTCACCTGCATTTCACATCTAATTCACTGACAGGGACGTCATGTTTGATAAGTTGGCTACAAAAAAAACTGTTCACTTGTGACAAGTTTTTAGAGTCACAGGTGACAAGTGTAATCAGCTTCATTACATGATTATTACAAGGTAATCATGTCACGGTGTTGCTGGGGTTATAGCGTCCTAAAAAAAGATCGTTTTCCAGATATATTTGCCGCTTAACTATGTTTTATACTATGAATTGGTGAGAAACGTCACTAGCTCTCCATCTAGTTGTGTGAATAAGCTATGCATCAATTCATTTTTCAGAACCGCCTTCTCCAAAATTAAGAAAAGACTAAATATAGAATAATCCACTAATCGTGGTATGTTTATTTAGGATGTACATTGTAAATACGTTAATTGTACTACACAAATGAAGAAACATCGGTTGAAAGGTATAATATTCTTTTATGTTTGCAGAAGTTCCTGAAATTTATGAAAATGGAATAAAGAACAAAAGTTTATAGGTTAAGTAGAATTTCAACGAGTTTATAAAACTTGATTACAAGTCAGTTGATAATATAGCAATTCCAATGATACCAGAGAGAGATTATGCACCACTGAGTGCAGCATGCGTGCGTTCTCTCAGCGATAAACTTTACGAAAAGAGAAAAGCGGCTGCACTCGAGATCGAAAAGTAAGATTATGATACTATCGAATAATTCTTATTTGTATTTATATTTATCAATAAAAAGTTCCGAGGGCTAGATAGTCCACTAAGGAAAGCATATACATTTCTATATCTTAAGGACTTCATGTTACCAATGCGTGATTTCGAGGGTAGCATTTAAAATGTGAAATAAATAACTAAAAAGGAGTTTTCTAAAGTGGTATTGTAAAGGTTCTTTTCTAATTATTATTGTTATTGTTCCAAATAAGTTTTAGTACTTTTTTTCCTTTCACGGAGTTTTTAATGTGTCTGTTGATGTTTGTCACTAAAATGAAAGATGTTAAAAAGGTATTGTGTGGCTTAATTACTGAATAGGCTAAACAGCAGGTTGCCAATAAAAAAATTTCTTCTTTTAGTGACGTTAAGAAGTACTGCTCTTTCTCTATAATGGGTGATATGTTCACTTTTGAGGATGTTATAGATAAACCGAATGTAAGCATTAAGCGTATGCTCAAGCTTGGCATTCAGCTCATCAGTATTATCGTCAAATATCACATATCCGTAGTCAAAAAAAGGAAGGATGTAGTCCAGTCCAATTAGACTTTTTTCAGAAAAAATACATCAAGTTTTGATATCTATCGTACGTGGTTCCTTATGGCATCAGAACCAAATATCAAAAGAGTTTCCCTCTGGCTTTGGCGATTATTTCGAAAAAGGTGCGTCGAATGACAAAAACAGTTCGGTACAAAAAAATAGTGCATACAATTCTGAACAAGAAGGGTTATATGCATTTTTGTTGTGCGGGTAACAGTTTTCGAGTAATCCGCCCTTAGAGTGGAGGGTGAGTTTGAGCTCGAACCCCGCACGCTCTGTCTCTTGTACATATCTCGAAATGGGGTGGATTTTCGGTGAAAATGTATAAGACTAAAATAGTAGAGCAGACAATTCTCTATACACATTGACAATTAATTTGTTCTTATTTAAACAATGAAACATATAAACAATTTTCCGAAAATATATCAGTGACTCATTTTATGACAAGTTGATTGAGGACTATGTATATATGTATATTGTATTAAGTAATTCATAAATACGATTTTAAATATTTTTCGACAATAAAATTAATTTATAAGTAATTATTCAATGATATATAAGTTTGTAGTAATAGTTTTCTCTTGCACGTATCTCTAAATGGGGTGGTTCTTCGGTGAAAATATAAAGAACTAAAATTGTAGAGTAGACAATTCTTTATAAATATTTTTAATTAATTTGTTGTTATTGAAACAATGAAATATTATACCAACATTTTTCTGAAACTCGATCAGTGCCGCATTTCTACACCACCTATGAGGTAGATTTTGTGGTGCGTTTGTTTTATGCGGTTTCCTCAGGAGTTCTAATCCACTGTGCACTTGCAAATAATGGTTGAAATGTAGTTAATAAACTGTTGTTATTTGTCATAGTCATAAACTGTCTCTTTAAGTTCATCTATGATTTCTTCATGAAGGCAACCTGTACCTTGACAATTTAGGAACATTACGAAACATGTTAACCCTCCGTTTGGCACATGAGTCCAGCCAGACCTTTTGCGATTTAAATGATTTTGTTAGTATGCATCTAATTGAGCGAGCGACTTGAAACTCCCTGAATTTTCCTCAAATTTCCTTATTTAGCATTTAAAAAAAAAAATAATAAAGGATACATGCCTTGCAAGGATAATTACAAGGATATTTATATGAATATACTTCGGTTTGGCACATATTGTCTGGCCAGACCCCTACATATTTTATGTGGAAATGTATGAAATATAATGCATTTTGAACATTTTACCGCGTTTTCTTTAGTTTTTCTTGTTATTTTTCCATTCAAACTGCCTTTTTTTCTAAACATCTTGCATACACATATGTGAACGTTATAAAGTAAACCCTAACTTTTCTTGCTTTCATTGCCGTCACATCTCACTTACTTCCCATACCGTCACTTTCACTAATTCCCTTCCCATACTGACCAGCCCGTCATGGACGCTACTTTCCACCCCTCCCTTCCCTTTCTCTTCCCTCATCTACTTTCCCTCTCCTCAACTCCCCTTCATTTATTCCCATGCATCACACCCACGCACATTTTTACCCCCGCAATGTCACCTGACAGCAGGTGACATTTCGTACCCCAAGTCCGAGGGAAACGATACCTTGTGTAATGGTACCATTACACACTTTGTTTTTTCTGTACTCAATTGCCCTACTTTCATTTACTTCTCTTACGTCTCCCTCCTCTAGATCCCAACCCCTCACATTGTTCACATCTCACACTTCTCCTACTTTCTACTCCCTCACTTCTCCTTTCTCTACTTCCCCTTCCCACACATCCCACACTTCCAATGCCATCACTTCCCTTATTTCTCCATCCTCTACTTCCCCTAATTCCACTCACATACATCTCCTACTTCTCCTCCCTTCTCTTACTTCTCCCTCATCCATATCAATTTCATTTATAAGAATAATATAGATCGAAATAAAGCGTAAAAGTGAATGAAAAGAAACATTTCTTCATCTGTGAAATTTGTTTTTCTACCTTGATTTTTTCTTACCTCAATACGTCATTAAACATATGCCATAGCCGCTAGGAATAAAAAAATATATATATACTTGCATGATGTATAAGCACATTTCAATACACCTCCAAAAACGCAGTATTTCCATACATTTGTATGGAAATACACAGGGATCTGGCCAGACCATATGTGCCAAACCGAAGGTTATCGGAACATGTGTCAAACGGAGGGCTAATCAAGTTTAACGCATTCACAACGTTTACCGCATCCCATTTTACACGAACAAACGATCAAATTCATTATGTTAGATGGAGCTGGTGCCTAAGTAGTATAGACTCGTAATAAACTATTTTTGCCTCTTTTCCAACCCTACAGTTCTAGTTTTAACATTTTCCCTCGCCACTTTTGAAATTTGTTGATATACTGAATAAGAGTGTTAACGAGCAGCTGCGGAAGTTGGAGGAAGCCCAGATAAAGATACAGCCTGACTAGAAGAAGTCACAGATTTGTTGAAGCATACGTATCTGTATTTGTTTAAGCTTGTTTCAGATGGTTTAGCCTTGTATGATGCAAGAATACATTTCTCTCCAGCAGCTGCTACTTCATCGTGAACAGAATTAGGGTTGTTAAAGGTTGTTGCAATATCTTGCAAAGATTCATTTTTATTAAGCAAAGTAATTGTTTTAATTCTTCCCTGTCCGAAGAAGCCAGTGTTTGTATCGCACCCACTAAATGCGTGAGCAAATAAAATGGAATCCTTACTATTTTTTAAAGACTCAGACTCCTGCAAAAGTTTCGAACTATAATCCCGGAATTTTACAGTTCATTTTCCTTCTTTTAGGAACAAAATATCCTTTTCCACAGGAGAAAAAGCAATAATCAAAGCGAGGAGATCCACATCCTGACCAATTACAACTGTTTTATTCCGATGTGATTCATTGATGCCAGTCTGCACGATTAGCACATCAGCATTTTTTTTGACGCACAGTTAAAACTATATGTTCCTTAAATAAAATGTCGAGTAAAATATATTTCAAAAGACGCTGTTGATGTTAAAAACTTTCCGCACTGGCTTCATTTAATGAATAACCGTTAAATACAACAACAACGTTGTTGCCGTAATGTTTGCGAATAAATAGTAAACCGATATACCGGATGACATTGTCCAAAGGGGCGAGAGAGAGGCGCTTGCAAGTTCAGCGGAGTTGCACAGTTTACGTTTCGGCACTATGAGAAGCCACAAGCAAGAAGGAGAAGAAGAACGGTTCCGAGAACACCGAGTTACCGCGAAGGCCATTGAGGCCACTTCCGAAACCCACGGTAAACCGGAGTCTCAGTTTATGTTTACAATGATGATTTTTTTGTCTTTCTTGTTAAACCTTTTTCACTGAAAATAGGAAGTGGAAATGATGATAGTTCGTAATTGAAGCATGACAATTTATTTATTTCTTCAGAAGCAACAATACCATTCGATATCGAAATTGGAATTTACAGACAAAAAATAACAATACTAACGACAATATCAATATTGACAATACTAATCCAAATTCAAAAGCAATTATCTCAATTTCCTTTCTGGGCCAAATTTCATATAACATTAAAAGACTTCTAAACGAAACTGATAATATTAGAACTGTCTTTAGAGTTGATAATAAACTTGAAAAATTTGTTAAATTAGGGAAAGACAGACTTGATATTTTGGACCAATGTAATACTATATACGGAATTACCTGTCTTTGTGGGAAAGCTTATATTGGCCAATCGAAACGTCCGCTACGAATCAGAATTAAAGAACATAGGAATAACATCAGATTAGACCAAAAATATCATAAAGCTATAAGTCAAGACTTAACGCAAGAGCACCGAGGTGACTCTAGTTTTATAAAATGGAATGAGGTAGAAATTTTACATATTGAACTTAATGGATATAAACGCGCTTTTGCTGAAATGGTTTTTATTAAAAAGAGAAGGTGAAACTTGCATGAATTTAGTTACCGATTTAGATTATTTTAAGACTTCCTATAATAACATTGTTGCATTTATAACTAAATAAGAAATTCTCTAAATTACTCTCAAACATCAATACTACAAATTTGAATTATAACAAACATATAATAATTTAGAAAAAAACTGTCACAAAAATAATACTATATAATTTGTTACTGCCGTTGACCCTTCTTACACCTACGTATCGCTCTCTGATGTGTTGCATTGTAATTCTTAATGTGTGCGTTCACAAAGTTTCCAAGATGGAGACGGGGCATACTTGCTCCGTCTTCACCAAACATTTATTGTCTTTTATCACAAAGTAAACAATAGTTTCATTACATAAATAAAAAAAATACAAATCTTTCTACAGGTATGAAATCAGTTTCTTACTTTTCCTATTAAATTTTCTGTGTGCACTTCTTTCATACTATTCACGCATTCCGAACCTAACCTTATATTATGTGTTTTCTAGTGCTACCTATAAAGTTTTATATATTTTTCTGAATAACATGGAACTCACACATAAATAAAACTACTCGGAATTTTTAAAATTGTTTTAAGGTTTACTATTATAATATTTTGATACATTGTTTTCATTACATTGTATTGCTTCGTTCTTGTAACTTCAATACGTTTTTTATACAGATCTGATGAGGGAAACCAGCTGCGTTTCCGAAACGTAATCGATTCGAATTATTTCAAATAAATTGTAACTATTAGTCTGGATGATGCCGTATTTATTAGGATCTTTCCTAAATATACAATACTGCTACAAACTTATATATTATACTCACCCCCTGCTTCAAGGGCGGATTACTCGGGAACTGTGACCCGCATAACAAAAATGCATGTGACCCTTTCTGTTCAGAATTTTATGTATTATTTTTTTTGGTACTGAAATATTTTTGTCATTCGATGCACTCATTTCGAAATAATCGCCAAAAACCAATTTTCGGGAGTTATTTGGTAGATTTAAGGGTGGTTCCATCCACCGGCCAGAGGGAAACTCTTTTGATATTTGGTTCTGATGCCATAAGGAACCATGTACGATAAATATGAAAACTTTATGTATTTTTTCTGGAAATCACCTGTTTTCAAGCTAATTTGACTCGATTAATGAGGCTTTTAACTAGGAGGATACGAGTAGGAGTAGGAAGTAAGTCTTTATTTCTGTTAAGTTGTTGGGGGACTTTAAAGGTTTTCCTCGAAATATAAGAAACATGTTCATTCCAAGAAAGATTTCGAATAAGAATATAGCCTAGATCTTTGACAGATTTCACAAAGGGGATGCTACGTCCATCGATCAAAAGCGGAGTTAGGGTTTCAATTATTTCAAGTGATGGAGAGGAGGAAGTTCCTATGATTATATCTATAGTTTTAGCAGGGTTAAAAGTGAAACTACTTATCAAGGCCCACTGTACTACCAGATCTATATCCTTCGGTACCTTTTGAAGTAAGATTTTGAAAGTGGAAATAGGCCTGAAGAGGTAAAGCTTAAAATCGCCAGCATATATGTGGTAGTTGCAGTATCGAAGTTCATTACCGAGATCAAAAGTATAACAATTAAATAGAGTGGGCGCAAGAATTGATCGCTGAGCGACACCACTGTGTCCCAGCCATCAGACCGTTCACAATTGCTAATTTGTACTCATTCAGAACTATTACTGAGATAAAATTCAAATTGTTTAACCACCATATTAGAGAGGTTAAGCGATCTGAGCCTAGTCAATAGTAGATTACGGTTAACTGTATCAAACGCTTTTGAAAAAAGTCAAATGGGATAACAACTGTTATCTCCCTTCCATGAATTTCCCAAAACGTGGATTGCATCAAGTCCATTAAATTGTTAATTTCAAGGTATGCCGTAAGTTACTGATGGACAATGCGCTGGAAAGGTTTTAACAAGGCACACATGATGAATATAGGACGGAAGTCTTCCGGAGTGCTAGGGTAAGCTATTTTAGGAACAGGGCGAATAATCGCTTTTTTCCAGGTAATATTCCCACCTGGAAAGATGCGTTATAGATGTGCAAGAGAATAGGGCCAATGAATGGTAAAGCAAGACGAATCATTTTAATTGAAATCCATAAGAACTTTGAGAATTTGACGTGACCTCCAACAGTTTTTAAATTAAAGTTTCTTGCGATAGGTCAGAGAAAAAAAATGTGGTATCAAAAGTAGAAGGAATTGTGGTCAGGAAATAGTTATCAGGAGCCAAGTTTTTAGGGGGAATAAGTCCCAGTCGTCTCAAGAAAAGCCAAATATATTATTTTTTATTCCGGTTTTTGATAGAATTGAAATTATATTAATTGTATGAATCCCTGATTTTTGATTTTACTAAGTTTCTCAGTTTACGAATTTCGGCTTGCATGATTGTATTTTTAGTTTTTTTAGCAAATCTACGTTTTTTGTCCCATTTGTAACCATTATTAAAACGTTTCCATATTTGAGTACCAAGTTGTATTGCACTAAAAAGGGCTATATTAGTCAAAAATACGTATCTTTAATTATATGAGCACTTTACTTATAAGTTATAATCCTTAAAGTATGGCAATATATCAGAAAATAGCTTCTAACGGTTCAGTGGCCACAAAACCTATAAATAAGATGCAAATAAATATTTGTATATCTTAAAATACTTATGACTTAGAATTCCTCATGAAATCCTAAAAGTGTATCTGAAACCCCATAAAATTCGTTAAAATAATTTTAAATACTTTAAGAAACTTCAAAAATGTTTAAAATCCGGCATAATCAAATGAAATTTTTTGAAATCTTGTAAATTGTTTTAAAGTCATTTGAAATGCCTCATAATTTTTTTAACCTGTTGAAATTTATTAAAATAATTAGAGTCCTATGGAAATGTTTGTAACAAAATTTCGCAATTCATAAAAACCCTCTGCAATTTCCTACAATGTTTTTAAACTCTTCGAAACCCTTCGAAATCTTGTGAAATCCCTTGAAATATTTTGAAATACTTTGATAATCCAAAAAATCTTTTGAAATCACTTGAAACACTTAGAATTTTTGTAATATTCCATGAAATATTTTGAAACCCATTCAAACCTTTTACAAAATCGTTAAAATCTCTCTAAATCACCTGAAGTATTCATAAATTAGTTAAAATATACAAACATCATGTGAAATATATATTCTTGAATCAGCCTATTCAGTGTTCCCGAACATTTGTGTGAACTTATATCTTTTATATTAATAAATATTTACTTTATCTATTAAGTACAATCAACTCGCTGAAGCAATTTCTCCCCCACTCTCCATCTAGACTTATATTTAATATTTTTATAACCATCTAGAAGTTGAAGTTTCAGTAAAAGATAGAGCTGCATGGAAAAACGGTATATTTGTAAAAGGAGCAGGCTGGAGCAGCAAAATTTTGAAAAATCTATAACATTAAATTCTCTGTTACATAAACGTAGTATTATAACAGTATCCTGCAGGGATTTTTTACAACCTAATTTTAGAATCGCATTTTCACAACTGCAATTGACGTAAGGTTAAGTTACTATACATTAAAAAAAATATCATGAAATATGTAACAGGATTTTTGGTCAAACGAATAATTTACTTACCTGTTACATGGCGGCTCAACGTGGTTGTTTAATCTCATTTGTAATCTAAAGGAAAATTTCAGATAAATAGACTAGACCAAATGTCTAGTGCTGGCGCCAGGCGCCTGTGGAGACGCCACTCAGAATTTACTATCTCTTGTCTTTCATCAGAAAGGAAAATTACACTAATTCAATCCCGACCACTCAGGGAGGGAAAAATGTGGGGACGATTAATAAGCAAGGTTGACACATATTTTTATAAATAACAATTACAAATTTATTTCTAAGAAAAACATTCCAGTTTGAAATCAAACATAAATTGACTCAACAATTTAAGCGCGAGAAAGAAAAGGCAGACATCTTGACTCCAACCTCGATGTTTATGAGAAATCGAACTTTAAATTTTTAATCATGAGAAACTACAATTAAAACTAGACGGAAAGTAAAAAGACTTAAATTTTAATAAAAAATCAAAAGAACCTTCATTATAATCAATCGCGGAATAAAATAATAAAAGAAATCATGAGCTTTTATAAACAGACAAATGGCCGACCTAACACAACATTTCTAGATGCCAAGACGAAATGGAAAAACCGGCACCCACCGGATTCTCAGTCCCTTGTGTTATTCAGATCGTATCTAGGATTCTATTTCCACTATTTGCTCAACTGATGTGCTCCACTCAAAAGTTGCACAGGAACTGCTGAGTCGCCAAAAGATTCCCAGCGTCCACAGGAAAAAGTCCAAAACGGACATTGAGGCTCCATCTAGCGGTACGGGAAGAAGTCTTATACCGCGTACTCTATGATATATCCAGTGTGTGGTAAGCAGTGAGGCAACAGCTGATGTTGTTTTGATAATAAGAGAGATATAACAGTGGTAAAAAGTCTCATTGAATATTAGGAGTTTAGGTTCATAGTTATTAAATGAACCTTATAACATTGTTGGATCCAGCAGATATTGTTCTTCACGGTCCAATGACATAGCATTTTGACAATCAGGCAAGTGACAGCACCTAACGTCCCGGACCTAACCTTACAAAATTCTAATACCTAGTTCACTGGTCGACCAGGCTTAATATTAAATTTGAAAGAAACATGTTTAAAAGATAATCCTGAAATATTAATGGGATTGTTCTTAACATTACCTTATACACTAAATGTGAGATTCCCATGCAACTTGAGTCGAGTGGATCAGCGTGAGTATTTAGTTCTTTTATATGTCTAAAAGAAAAGAACACGTCACAAATATTACGCACATTTAATAACCAATTTAATAAATTGAAATATTGTAACTTCAAATCAATTCATTATATATTAAATTCCAGAGATTCAAAGCATAAATCTGATTCACTGTGAAACGAACAACGCTGGTGTTGACCCGTCATGCTCGATAACCACTACATTTATAAATTTTTCTCCGGAATTTAGTGTCTAGGAAACGTATATATGACGTTACGCAAAGAAAGAGCCCTAAAGTGGAAAAAACGATTTTCAGGTTTTTGATGCTATCAATGGTTTTCGAGCCGCTCTTTCATAATAAAAAATTCTTTTTCATCTGCAAAATTCGAATAATTATTAAACTAAAAAGAGAGGCATGAACCGTATATTTCAATGCGTGTGAGTTTTACTCAATCGCCCCTCCTGTAAAATTGGCCTTAGTTAAGGGGGGTGCCTGGTTTATCGAGCTCAAAATAAGGTGATTTTCGGGCATTTTAATTAATTTAAGGGGACATTCCAATGTGAACGCATAAAAACAAAGCATATTTTCAATCATTTTTTTCTCGGGAACTATTGTATATAATTGAACGAATGTTTTTTTCTGTTAAAGGTATGATCAAGGAGAGTGAAAAAAATGTTGTTTGATTGTACAAAATATTTATTCATTTATTTATAAAATAAAATGCATGTGTGCAAAAAAAAATGTTCTCCTGGCGCAGGTGATTTTGGCTCTCCTGCTGATCCCAAACAGAAACCATCAAACAAAATTTTTTTTCACTATCCTTGATAATACCCTTGAAAGAAAAAAAGATTCGTACAATTATATACAATAGTTCCCGAGAAAAAAATATTGAAAATATGCTTTTCTTATGTGTTCACATTGGAATGCCCCCTTAAATTAATTTTTTAAGAATATTGGTATATGTTGAATTGACGCACGCACATTCATATGAAGCGCCTCGATGATATAGTTTCAAAGTTGTGGACGTGTTGATGGCTGCAATTTCCGTCTGAAAACAAAAAACTAAGAACGATATTGAGGTCAGTCTGTGGGTTGAGACTGATTCAAAAGTTATTAAATTAAAATTAAATAAATTTGGGATTACCTTATTTAATTCAGGACAGGAATGTTAAAAAGCAGAAAGTGGATCTACGTTCGAAAAACTTGGTGGTCCTGAAAGGGACCGATTGTTTCGTGAGTTATTTAATTAGTTGGTAAAGGTTCAGTATTTTTTCAAGTAGATCGCTCGTCTACTTGATTTTGTGGTCTATGGCGATGAGATAATCGCAGGCATTACTGTCACTCAAAATGACAATTCGTCGCCGGCGAGTTATGCGGATGACGTTTTGACACATCCTTTTGCACGTGGTGGTAAGTGCGGTAGCTAGAGCAAATGTAACAACGTCTGGGGTGACCTGGGGGTAATCTGAAGGTAACGGAGACGGTATATTTTGTAATAAAACGAAGGGTTGTCTACTAGGAGGTTTAGGTATAGGTAGCCGTAATGGTACAGGAGTTAACGACGACATCTTGACTGTAGATATACTCGATTTCGTAATCGAGAGTGGAGGGGGGCTCTCTGAACGTGGGGGAGATGTCCAAGGTAACTAGGGGTAATTATGTATGGTGATCCCCAGTAGTGCAGTTAGTTCGGGGGAGAGTTCATGTCTGATCGTTCGTTCGGGGTACTCGTTAGAGGGGAGTAATCTGGATATATCCACATATGGGTAATTCTCCATAGAAAGATCACTTTTGCTTCCCCGCGTAATATCTTTGTGGCTATTCTTTGAATTGATTTATAATTTGGTAAACTTAATCGTTTTAATAACATGGACCAAAAGCATAATACCAACAGAGGATTTTCAAAACCAAGGATAATAAAATATAATTTTTCACTGGTGCCTTTTAACAGTATGTTTCAAAGACTATTATCCTTTTATACAGATTTTTATTTTGTCGCACTTAAGGGCATGTGATACTTCAATCGGGTTCAGTTCCCCGGGTTTTTGTCCACAAAACTTAAAGTTTGTAAAAACTGAATTCGGAGATACTATAAAACAGAATAACGGACGTCCCCGAACTCTTTTTTTAAGGGATAATAGCAAAAAAATATATATATTCTGCTAAATAAAATTTTTCTGTATATGCACTATTTGGGGGTTAGGATCGGTTGTCAAGTCTCTGTCATTCCGATAATGTTGGTATCTGTTGTACCGAGTGGCATAGAGGGCGTCCTAACGAGCATAAATTAAATTATTTATGAAATATATTTTTTGGATTGCCTACAAACAAGCTTAGTTCCGGGACATAAGTTACTATGTTTTATTACTTGTCCTAAGTTTTCGACCAAAAATATTGTGTAGTTTGGAAGTAAAGATGCGGGGAGAATTGTAACACACATAACCTCAAAATACACACATATTAATCAAATTTAGCAAAATGAAATTTTTTAAATTATTCCACAACAGAAGAGTTCGGGGACGTCCGTTAAATAAATGTAAGTATCACATCTGTGTATGAATCGATGGTAGCATTTAAAAGATTTACCTTTAAACTAACATAAAACGTGTTAAACTTTAGCGTATTTTTATTATGTGTCATTACACGCTCCAGGTAATTTGGACACTTTTCGGGAAAATATATCAATTGTAACCTAACACATCTTTAAAGGGAGGAATAGTGAATAATTCTTAAAAAGGACTTTTTAATTTATTCTTTTAAACAAGTACAATCAATGTTTTGATGTTGTTTGACATTACACGTCCTGTAATCGCACGTCACAGAATTCAAAGGCAGGGCTGAAACACAAGTATGTTAACAATGTGCCTCATGATTGTTTATTAAACAAAGCATCCTGATAACATTATTCTCTTCAGTGTGCTTGTGTGACGGAGTCTGTTTATTTAGTAAGATGCCGCAATTTCAGTATTGGTCAACTGAATAAAAAAAAAGGATAAAAATTTTGGCAAAGAAATAAAGATACTTACGAAAAAATAAATCCATGCTGAAATTTGTCAGTATACGTGAAAATATAATTTATGTTTTGAAAGCGTTTAAAATAATTTATTTATGTTTTTCAATTTAAATAAATTATTGTGTTTCTTAACAAAAACGTATTAATAATTATGAAATATTGGATAAGCTATTTTGTGCTACAAATAATATTATTATATTTGTATTCAGCGACCTAAAAACCGTAGGATACCCATTTTTATAAAATGGTGACTGTTTTGAAACTTTTGAGTCGCAATATTGGTTCAGACATCTTGAATTCTGAAATTCTGTTATAAAATTCGAAATCAGTGACCCAACAAACTTTAGAATACTAGAAATCGGTTCATGAATCTAAATTCTAAAAGAAAACCGATAACTCTGTCAAACAATTGTTTTAAAAAATTGAAAAAAAAATATTTTTAAGCTCAAATGATTTAATAATTGCTTATTCTAGCACCAATGAATAGGCGTCATACAAAAAAAATCTATTTGAAAATATTTTTGCAAAAAAAGTTGCTTCTATCAAAAGTTACCTTAATACAGAGAATCGCCGATGTGTGATTATTGGTAGCCGTCTTACGGGACTACCTACCTAACCTTGCTGAAGAAGGAGGGGTCGACTTCTGAGGCGTAAGGAACCATGAAGGACTGCTGGGTTTGAGATCCAAGTAAGACGGATCGGCGTTGCGAGGATCGGGAGAGGCCCTAGGCGAGAGACTCGTAGAGTGAGTGCGACCTGGTCGGGTGGTGTCGCCCGCTTGCGGTGACGTGTGGATGGCACGTTCGTGCTTGGCTTGCATTGAGACTCTAGACTGGCTGTCGGGAGACAGAGGAGGTAGAGCGCTTAACGGGAAGATGACTGGACCGCCTTGTCGCACGTGGTATGTAGCACCGGCGAGAGAAAGTGACAGGAGTTCTTATTGGAGGAGTGGGTTTGGTTCCGTGGTGATACGGGGTTTCCAGCGGGATATGGGGTTTCTCGAAGATGGCATTGAATTTCGCCGGTACGGGAGCGACTCACCGTGGCGTCGACGGGTCTCTCCTGGGCGAGGGGGATCTCTGGATACACGGAAGCGAAACTCTCCGGGATGAAATTCGGTTTCTCCGTGTCGCTGAGTTGTCCTTCCGATACGGAAGCAATACTCTCCGTAACGGGGATCGGGTGCGACGTTGCTTAAACCAGCGTTTCCCAAACTTTTTTCGCACTTTTTAGGGAGCGGCAGGGTCGCCACCCTCAAATTTTTTCACAATACTGGAACCCAAGAGAGACACTATACGCCTGTTGTTCGGGCGCGGTTGCTTTCTTCGCGCGACCTTCCGATTCTTAGAGAATCAGAACCGGTTGAGGAAAATGAAAATTTG